>MRSU01006942.1:0-32309 GCA_008369845.1 Trichomonas gallinae
TCGATTACATCAAAGTAGAGAATAACTTCTGAATTAATTTGATAAACAGGTTGTATCTCTGTCTTTAAGAAGATGAAAGGTGGCATCCTAATAACATTGTCAGGCGCAACAATAAAGCCGAGAGTTGTTTCTTTCCTTGGAGTCAACGTAATTTTCTGCCAGGAGAAAGCATATACAGAATCTTGGTTGGCTGTCGTTGTATTTGTGTCATCATTAAAGTATGGATAATCCTTTGGATCCATAGATCCTGAATTTGGAAGATCGCCGAAATAAATCGAGGAAACATCAGGGAAATATGATCCCTTGAGAAGAATAGTATGTGCAAGAGTACCACTTTCAACTACGAAAGAGCGCTTATCTTTAGAAAGTCTCACAGTCGCATTATCATCGCCAGCGAATGATGCATCAGCGAAAATGCCAATATCAGCAGTCGCATTTTCTGCAAAATCTTGGTTGAAGAAATAAAGCTGAACTTGGAGGTTGCCAGTCACTGGGTCATATAATTGATTTTCATCTTTTACTAAATTAAGCCAAGTTTTATTGATATTTAGGTTATCATCAGACCATCTGAGGAACTGTATTTCTCCTGGAACTCCATTCTTGTCATATAAGCGAAAAGCAACGAAATATCCTTCATCACTCGGAGTCATCGGAAGTTTTTCCGTTTCTGATCGAGCGTATTTAAGCGTGAAGCATGCATTAGAGTTTGTTGGCTGATCGAGAACAATCTTAGGCTTAAAAGCCGCGATAAGACTCAATAAAACAAGCATTGTTAATTTTGAAAAACAAATTCATAAATAATTGAATATTGATATAAATAATTCTGAAGATAAAGAAAAAATAAACTGTTGCAAATTATTTGTAATAATGTAAAAATAGCAATGATGTTATTTATGATTTTGAAATACATTGAAATGTTTTGACATGATTTTGGTCTGTTCGTTATATGTAATATAACGATATATATAATTTTGCAAAATCATGATTCAAAATTGTAAAAAAAAAATAATCAAATGAATTGGCAAAATAATTTGCTATTGTCATAATAATGACTGCATAGGGATGTTCGAAAAACCGTTCTTACGAGCAAATTCGTCGATAAAAAGACGGTTTTTTCGATGAGCATCTTGCTGATTTAGTTAGGGAGCACCACTTTTTTTTGAGTAGGGGACACGCACCTTATGATGAGAAAAACACCCTTTTTTATGGATTAATACATCCCCTTCTTATAAATATCAACCCCTTTAATTATATACAAATCCCTCTGTAAAAATGACTGATCCTAATTTTTCGAATTTTCGAAAACCGTCGTAATGTCTAACCGTTTCGAAAAAAACGTTTAGAACTAAATTTGGAGTCCATGATTTTTCTATAAAAACAGATGCTTTTGAGCTGCTGAACATTATTCTATGATTTCTCTGCCAATTTCGAGAAATTTGTTGTCTAAAACTGGACAAATTCAAGAAAAAAAGTATTGATTAACGTTTCGTTTAGCCTTAGGTAGGATCATAAAGCTCTATTTATGCTAATATCTCCTTTGAAATTGATACAGAGCAAACATATTTTCCACCAGATGGAAAAGTCTCTTGTGTATCTTCAACAGTGTACGTGCATTTGCCATCTGTATAGAAGTAGAAGCCGGACAAGAAGATTCCAATATCGAAATGGGAATAACTATTATTCAAATTGTAGTAATCGAAAACTTTAAACATGCTTTCTTCTGTATTGATCATGCATCTCCATGATTGATAGTTGACAGCTGATGGAAGCCATCTGATGCATTCAAGTAATTCTTGAACTTTACCTTCAATCGTTTTTGGTACTGGAGCTTTGGCTACTTCATCATAGTAAATGGCTGG
The DNA here is from genome assembly GCA_008369845.1 of Trichomonas gallinae. Lineage (NCBI taxonomy): Eukaryota > Parabasalia > Trichomonadida > Trichomonadidae > Trichomonas > Trichomonas gallinae. The sequence continues at coordinate 1,860 of MRSU01006942.1, forward strand.
AAATTCATATCTTCCGCTCTTCTTGAAGAAATTAATAACCTTATCCATGAATCTGGACTGATCAGCATCAAGTCCGAAGCAAACAACGCATGGGATCTTGAATCCTGGGAAACGAGATTCAACAACGCTGCGGCTGTAAGTTCCACCAACCCAGCAGGTTCCGATGCCATGTTGTGTCAATTTCATAACAGCAATGTTAGCTTTGAACGCAGCATCGATGCAATGTTTGACGTATTCTGTGTTATCTGTAACTTGAGATGGGATCTTCAATACAATCCAGCCTGATTCGTTAGAAATGAAGCCCAATCTCCCGATACCACTCTCTGTGACATCAATTTCTGCAGCTGTACCAAATGGTCCTGTTATCTTAGAACATTCGTGGACAATTTCATCAACAAGCTGTTTCTTTTCCGGTGGTATTTGTCCAGTATAGTTTCTAACGGAATGGCGAGCTTGAAATGCCTCGACAATGCTAAGTTGTTTGTTTTCACTCATATATAGTTTCGAAAATCTATCGACTGGTTTACATTTCGGGAAATATGATATATAAATATTTTACATGACAAATACGTGTTTACATGTCATTAAATAAATACTATTAAGCTAATTCACTTCAATGTGGGTATTATATTTTCACAAATGATTTCTAAATATCCAATATGCTCTTATAGATCAAAATTTCAGTGATTTACACAATTTCAATCAATCTCTGCATTGGAAAGTTTTAAATTATTTAATCAAATGAGTATTTTTCAGATATAAAGTAATATAACTATTATAATGATTGTATAATATCTGTATCCTAGTGTAGAGGTCTTAATAACAAAAATTTGATTTGGTGGATAAAATAGGGTTATAATTTCTGAATATTCAAAATTTTGTTGGCATAAATCTAAAATATAACTGTTTAATAGCTTTATGGCAAATAATTAATGAAAAATTTAGAAAATCATTCATTTTTTGTTTATGAATCATATCCCATCAATAGAAGGATATGAATTCTTGAACAAAATATACGCAACAGCACACATGGAGACATGGATAGTCAAAGAGGTCAAGACGAATCGATGTCCTGTCGTTACAATTATTTTTAATTTTACGAATAGTCAAAAAAATTGCAAGAATTTGGAAATATTGATTGAAAAACAAAAACATCTCAACCATCCATCTGTTGCTGCACCGTATAAATACTACATTCCGCATGAAGGAAAAACGTCCGTAATAATATTTTACAATTGCAATGCAGTAGCCAGTTTATCTTCTCGTTTAAAGAAGCATGCATCCAATGGTAATGATACAACTCTAAGTTTGCATCAAGTTTTTGTTTCCACACTCGCAACAATTGCAGCTATTGAGTATTTACACAGTAATGATATAGTAATATACGATATAACATCCAAATTAATAATTTTAGATACGAACAATACTCCAATGTTAGTTTCATACGGATTATTTCCTATTTATTTTCTAGATACTGCAGATAGTAGATTTTTAGAGTCAGTAACATCGGCTCCTGAGTTAAAAGTCGATTTTAAGCCTACAGAGAAGTCCGATATCTTTTCTTTCGGAATGTTTATTTACTCAGTTTACACCCCGAAAAACTTTGCGAATTCCGAGCTACTGTTTAGAAGACTGCTTGACATTTCACGTCGTGGTTATCAGGCATCTGTCAATGAATGCATACCAGGATTCCTGGCGGCTATACTCATTCAGTGTTGGAGCACTGATCCAAATCAAAGGCCGAAAGCAAAAAGTATATTTTATAGAGTTTACTCGAATATTGAGTCATATACGCGCGGCAGCACAGAAAAAGCGTTCCAGGAATATGCGCCAAAACTAGTTAACTACGAGCCACTTTATATTAACAAGGAAATGGCTTCAATTGCAAATGATGTTCCTATACTATCGAAGAAAGGAAAGAAAATCGCATATAAGTATATATTGTTGCAGGAAACAATATTAGCTGTATCTTCAAAAACGATTGATCTCACTTTCAAACTCATAAAAGACACAATTAAGCCATCAAAGGACAAAAATCATCTGATTTCGTTCTTCTTGACGGCAACGCAATGCCGATTTTTGACAATAAAAGAAATAGCAGACTTATTCCACATGCTCACGAAACAAATTCCACATTTTGACGATCTTCCCTTAATTTTCTTGCAGACTTTAGTTCGTTCGATCATTTACATTGAGCCTGTTCCTGACTATGTTGGCGCCTTTCAATTCCTTTTCTTTCTTTATGACATGGGAGACCTCAAAAGCAAAGAGTTGATGACAGAGTTTAAATATCTTTATAATAGGACACCAAACAAAAATAATATGTGTCTTCCTTTCTGTTGGTTCGCCAATCTTTTCTTTCAATCAGACAGGCCATTGTACGAGACTATTTTGAGCATTTTAGTAAGTCACCAAAATGACGACTTCTTTCCAGAGTTATACAGAAATTTTATCAAAAACTTTAAGACTTTCAAATCAAAGAATTTTGCTTTCTACAAAGAAAAACTCCCTAAAAATAGGTCAATGAGTAAATTAAGACAATCAATAAAGGCTGACAATGCAAAAGAATTCGTATCCATGACAACTGGAAACAAAAATGATTTATATTCGATAGAAGCCGATATTTTTGAGCCATGTCCATTCATAAAGGAAGAAACATATGTACAAGTATACATAGCATTATATGGAGCAAACGCTATATGGTATGGAATGCTTACAAAACATCCACTTGGTTTACCGAAAGAGAAAGTTTTGCGAAAATTTATGCAATTTTGTATAGCAGGTGGTTCTGAGTCTATAATTATGAATGCAATGCAGCTGAGATGCCAAATGGATGGATCACCGCAAATTGCTACTGTTTATCATCGAAATGAAATTTTTACAAACTTCTTGATGAATTTCTGCGATTTGACATTACCAGATAAAGATGGAAAGCTCGTAATTACCACAGCTGCAGCTTCAAATAACATATATATTCTTTTGACATGTCTCCAGATGGGGATGTCAATAAATAGCAGAGAGCCATTCGGTTATACTCCATTACATTCTGCTGCTGCAAAAGGAATGGTGGAAGTCATGGAAGTTTTATTCCAGATACAAGACATTGATGTTAACGCCAAAGATATTTGGGGATGCACGCCTCTGCATGTTGCTACTGATAGATCCCAGTTGAGTGCTGTTAAAGTTTTACTGAATAACAGAAACGTTAAGCCAAATCTAATGAATGAAGATGGAAAAACTCCTTTCATCATGGCAGTAGAAAATGGTGATATCGAGATAATCAAACTATTCATGACTTCATCAATCAAGAAGACATCGACAACAACAAAAGGACTGACTGTTCTACACATTGCAGCTACAAAATCTTTGGATGTTTTCGAGTTAATCGCGAAAAAATCCGGAATAGATTATGCAGCAGTAGATAGTAAAGGAAGGACGGCTCTTGACGTCGCTAAAAAATGCAACAACAAGCCTGTAATCGATGCAATAGAAAACTATATTGCAAAATCAGGTCAAAAATGCTATATTGTATAATTATTAATATTACCTATAGATATATTATGTTTGTTATATAAATATATTCTAGTTTACATGTTTTATTATAATTAATCATCACTTATTTTAATTCATAAAATTTGTTTGATTAAAATAGCAAAAAATTTAGTGTATTTACAGGCACTGTTGACAAAAATAATCGTTGTAAGCATGTTTAGATTTGTTATAGTTTCGAATTTTGTAACCTGATAAAAATTAGAATTCTATCAATTATATATAGAATAAAGCTTTGCGATGTTATTACTGGGAAACAATCGACATTTTAACTTCGCCATATTTTATTCCATCTTTTTAATATTCGATTATATCCTATTTTGGAAAAATAATATATTAATTTTGCGTAATCTAATAATGATTTTAATCCCAAAAAGCGATAAAACCAAGATAATTTTAAAAATATAATAAAAAGAATAAAACTCATAAATCGTTCCGTTCTCTTTGTATTAGACAGTTTGATTAATAGTGGATTAATTTTGATTTGGATTAAAATATTCTAAAGTAAAAGTTTAGAATTGGTAGATGGTAAATGGATATTTAAATAATATTCAATTTTATAGTATGATGATTTAGTTAAAAAGTTCTTATTTTGATTTTTTGGAAAAAATTAAAAATTTACTAATTAACCCGATACTATCAATCGAATCATGATTTTCTGGCTATATTACATTTAAAGATCATCCATGAACTATAAACATATAAAAGCATAAAAAAAACGATTTTTTTTGTATAAATCAAAATCTACTTTTTTCAAGTTTTTATGACAAACCTATATATGATAATTCTGAATTTAAGCTCAAAAAAGCAAAATAAAATTTCTTATATAAAAACTTTTACAAAAGTGACAAGTGCGTAGAAAAGTAATAAAAGAATTATGAATATGAATAGGAAGATCAACAAGAAGGATATTTCTGATCCTTACGATGTTAAGGATGGCATTCACCTTACAGTCGATGAGGCAACGGGCAGATACCATAATGTGCCTCGCTGCCTTTTACATGCAATTCCTCAAGATAATGCCGCTTCAATTGTCGAAGATGAGACTATTGCACCAGAACTTAGACCAACAACTACAGGAAGAAATATGATGTCTATTCCAGAATTTAATAAAAGAGTTGAAATTTCAGCACCATACGAGATTGAACACCTTACGCATGTTACTTTTGACCCACAAAAAGGCTTCGTAGGTCTCCCGCCGGAGTGGGATAAGATATTGAAAAAGAGTGGTTTCCAGAAGGAGGAAATCTCGGAAAATCCAGAAGCTGTTCTGGACGTCATCAAATTCATGCAGAAACCTATGCAACCGGCCAGCCAGCCACAGACGGATGAATCCGTCACATTGCCACCTATCCAAGACGTTGTACAAAAAACAAATCCAAAAACTTTTCTCAAAAACATGGAATCAATCGACGAAGGCAGCACTTGCAAAGTATACAAAGCAGATAATCCGCTTACTGGTACAGTTGTTGCAGTTAAAGAAATGATTCTAACGGATAAAAATAGGCAAACATTATTCATCGAAACAAGATTAATGGCAACAATGAATCATCCGAATATTATTAAATTCTACTCGGCCCACTTAATCGAGAATACGCTCTGGATTTTGATGGAATTGATGGACGGCGGATCTTTAACAAATGTAGCTACATACTGCGACGTACAAGAACCACAGATAGCTTATTTTGCTCGCGAAGTACTGCAGGCTTTAGATTACATGCACAAGCATAATAAGATTCATCGTGACATTAAAACCGATAACGTATTATTAAAATCAAACGGCGAGGTTCGCTTAGCGGACTTCGGATATACTGCACAACTCGAGTCTAGAGAACAAACGCGTAAATCAATGGTAGGTACGCCTTACTGGATGGCACCAGAATTAATTAAATATCAGCCTTACTCTTACGGTGTTGATATATGGTCTTTAGGCATTATGTGTAGAGAATTAGCAGAAGGAGAGCCTCCTTACGCAGATTCTCCACCAATGAGAGCTTTATTCTTGATTTCTACTAAAGGAATCCCTCCAATTTCAGACAGAGATAATAGGTCTACAGAATTCCTCGACTTCCTCGACCTTTGCCTTAGTATGGATCCCGCAGGTCGACCATCTGCTGAAACTTTGCTTCACCATCCATTCCTTTCAAAGGCATGCGAGAAGAAGTATATAGTTCCTTTGATTGAATTAGCGAAGCAGCTCTGTGCTCAAGAAGAATTTGATGATTTCTAAGATAGTGTTTTTATTCATTATTATGGTTCTATAATATTCACTAAATGTTCATATATCATGAATTTTAATTCCTTTTTAATTATTTTTAAATCAAAAAAATATATTTATCACAAATGTTTTGTTTTGGTAGAAAAATAGCGTGCTTTAGTATACAAATAAAGATTTTTACTCTTATAAAACTCTATATTTTTGATTATAAAAAAATTAACAATTAAATCTTTCACCATCTGGATTTTCTAACTGCCATTTGTTATCTGGGAGCTCATGTAATTTGTATATTTCATTATTTTCGTTGTCTGTTAAAATAATAAATGTTGAACCAAATGGAGTCCAAAAACAATCTTTGAACTCGCCTTTCATTGATCGTAAGTCTAAGGTTTCTAAAACTATTTCTTTTCCTTCGACGTGATAAAATCTTAATACTTCTTTTTCTCCAGTGTATTTAACCATGCATGTGTTACCAGATGCTGGAGATGGACATAAGAAATCAATTCCATCTTCTGTTTCCTTGGATGGAACAATTTCTTGTTCATTAACTAACGAAAGATATTCGACAGCATTTTTCTTAACTGCCCATATGTTTTCTTGCGATGCAAAGTGAAAGTCAATGTATTCGCCTTCGAATATTGTAATTGGCATTATAGAATTATCAATTCGAGAAATTTCTGCGATATATATATGTGATTTGTTTGTGATGTATCCAAACAGTAAAGTATCTGTGTTTTGGCAAACATTAATGCATTTTGCGTATTGTTCTGTTAAATCGATAATAATTGAATCTGAATATTTCATTTCAGCATCAGAAAAGTATAATGCAACCTTTTTCTCACTCTTGCCAACTACTAAAAACGATGGACCGTATAAAGAGGGCAAAAATGAAAATCCATCAATACTTTTGAAGCCAATTTTAACTTCTTTGACAGGTGCATCAAGTTTGTCTTGCACGTATATATTGACAGAATTGTTTTTGTATGTTGCTAAATACTTTCCACTTGAGTTTCTAAAAAGCATAATTTTTTGAACGATAATTTTTTTAAAAAAAATGGCTTCATCTAATTTTCATGGATTTAAAATATATGATGGTCATATATATTAAATTTAATGAAAAGTTATAAAAGCATTTTCAAAAAACAGGATCCTATTATAGCAGGGCCATAACATATTGCATATGTATTTTTCACATTATAGTATACTTATTGATAAAGCTATGAACCAAATTGCTAAGTTAATGAAAAATTGAGAAAATATGTTGAAAAATTTCAAAATAGCATCCTTCTACAGCAAGATCATAACACACTGTATATGCATCTTTCATATGATATTGCATCGAATTATAAAGTATGAGATAGATTGCAAAAGTCTGGAAAATAAATGAACTAAACAAGTTTTGGGGTTTCTAATGTTATAAAACAGTCAACTTTACAAAACAAAAAACTAAATATTATTTCGAAATATTGGAATAACTTAAACTGAAGTAGTAAGAGTAGCATCCAGGATGTCATCAGAATGTTCTTTCTTACATAGCTTTTTCACTTTTGTGTAAAACCAAGCTGCTGCAGCGAGTGGAGCAATCATAACAATGAGGCCGAATATAGCTGAAGAAGCAACCAGTGATCCTGGTTTGTCATAGAATCCTGTTAATGGAGTTATTACACCTTGGTATGTATATGCAGCGGATTCCAATATAACATTTTTATTTTGAAGTAACGTTTGAAAATTCGATGTGTAGAGTTGCTTTCTTGACGATATATGCGTGGCTGTTATGATTATCTGATTCAAAAAACTAAAGAATAAGAAAGGAAGACCCATTATATTGATTTGTTTTTGACATGTAAAATGAAATTTGCCATGTAAAGACACATCAATTTTCATTAGAATGAAAAAACACTAGTAAAAGTAATCTTAAAGGAATATATTAAGAATTGGATGTGTGATGATGAATTCCTCATTTTCATCCTTCAAATTATTGTTGTGAATATAGCAACTTCGTTTGTCTCTATATATGAAACTGATTTAATTTTTTTTTTTTTTTTTTAGTTTGGATTTTGTAGGGAGCAATGAGATTTTTTAGTTGGTGTACTTGAAAATAGATGTTATCTTGTTTGTAACGATTTAGATGACTCTGTAATCAGAGAATAATTCATCAAATACTTCTGATTTATCATGACAATAAGGTGATAAACCCTATTAGTCATAAAGTATTATATATTAATTATGAATATACCAAAACATATTTATTACATATCATATAAATAACAAAAATAAAAATTAAACAACATGTGGTGACATTATACGAGCATTTCCTCTCTTTCTCGTTCTTGGAGAAATTAAAATCGAATTCAAAGATTGCGAATGCATTTCGAGTCCTGTTATAATATCAATGAACTGAGTTTGTGCTTCATTGACTTTTTGCAGAGCAACTTCGCATTCTTTCTTTTTCGCCGTAATTCTCTGCTTTTCGTCATTACCTATTTCAGGATCTTGAGACTGTGCAACCAATGAACCTCTAAGAGCCCACAATCTTAGAATTTCGGCGTCGAGTTTAGTGTTTTTCTCGTTGTTATTATTCATGAGCTGCTCTATGTACTGGTTGTCTTTTGCTGCTCTTTTTTGCAACGTATCATCCAAGACTCCTTTCTTTTTGTCGAATTCGTCGTTGCACAAAGACTGTAGCTCGGAGAGAGAGTTCTTCACGGATTCAATTCTCCTCTGTATAGCTGCCACAGATTTTTTGTGCTCTTCTATAAGAATGGATTTTTGTTTTTCAACTTTATCAACGATTTCTTGTTTTTTCTGTTCTGTTTCTTTTGTAAGACTTTCATTCAAGTTATTATTGAATTCTGTTTCCTCTTGGAACATCTTTTCATTCTCTTTGTATTTCTTCTCTATGTTTACTTTCTGTTCGTCAAAATCTTTCTTGGTTCTTGTAATTGCATTTGACATTTTTGTTTTATCATCTTCCAATAATTTTGTTGCTTCAGAAATTTTTTGCTCAGATTCAGTCTGCTTAGCTTTGAATTCGTTTAGCGCGCTTGTTAATTTGTCTCCATTCTTAGCTGATTCTATCTGCTGCTGCATTTTCTTCACTTTTTGTTCGTTTTGTTGCTTTAACTGTTTCAGAGCCCTTTGTCTTTGATTTATCATATCTTGTGCCCTATTTTGCACATTCCTTATCTTGCGGACTTGATCGATAATAGCGAAAGCCCTTTTATTCTCTTCTGGATCAAACAGTTTCGAGAGCTGCTCGATTTTGTTTGAAAGCTCAACTTGTTCGAACTGAATTTTTATATCATATTCTTTTCCGATTTCTTCTGTCTCTGATTTGATAGAACGTTGGTGCTGCCTGATGAGTTTCTCTGTGTTCGATATCATAGCATTAAGCGCAGAAATTTTGTTCTGGCTTTCGATATTTGCACGCGAAATTAGTTCATCGACAACTTGGATTTTTCTGTTCATTTCTTCGACGTCTTTTTCGTGTTCTATCTGCTCTTTATCTTTCTCGACTGTCTTGAGAATGTTGGCCATGCTGTCCTGCAACTGTTTGTCGAATGCTTCCTTTGATTTTGTCTTTTTGTCGGCCAAATCTCTCCTGAAACCAGATAATACTTGGTCAACTTTTTTCTTATTTTCTGTTTCTCTTCTCGTTTCTCCTTGCCTAATTTCTGATTTTCGGCCTTCAAGTCTGCTGTTGTTCGCTTTTTCATAATCTTGAGATTGAATCTGGTTTTTCTGTTCAATTTGCGTAATTTCTGTTTGGTTCGCTTGGTTTAATCTTCGAAGATCACCTTGAAGTTTCTCTATTTCTGTCTGTATTGATTTTCTTTTGTTTTTTCCGATATCATTCGAGGTCGAAATCACGCCGTTTATATTAGAAAACTGATCATTCTCATATTTGTCGAATTTTGCTTTGAGTTCTTGTAATCTTTTGCTGAAACCTTGAAGCTCTGATTGAATTTGATTTGCTTCATATTGCTTTGATTGAGATATTGATGTGAGCATTGAAATTAATGATTTTGAGAAGTTTTCTTTGACAACTTGAATGGAAACTCCTAAGTTATCAATATTACTTTGTGATTCTTTGATAATCGATTCGAAAAATTGTCTTTCTTTTTCTAAAACTTGCTTGTATTCAGCTTGTGTGGCTGCAATAAGAAGCTGCTGATTGTTAATATCACCCATTTTCGCTTCAAGAAGATGCTCGTTATTATATTTCATGTCATTTATTTGCGAAACTATTGATGTGAGTTCGTTTTTCATGTGTACTTGCTTCTGTTGGCGCATTCTTTCTTCGTCTGTGACTTCTTCTTGAAAAGTTGTGATTAAAGCGGCTTGTTTTCCGCACAAAGCTTGGATCTGAGCCTTATTTTTAGATATGTTGGATGCATATTGTGCCAAAAAATCCGAGAAATTCTGTCTAAATAATCTAATTAATTGTGATTCACTATTTCTATAATGGCTAACTTCACTAAATAACTGGCTATTCGATTCTTTTGCCGTTTTTATCTTATGTAATAAAGAAATTAAAGTTGGTTTTCTTCTAATTATTTCGTTGGTCAAAAATACGTTTTTTTCCTTCATCAATGATTTCATCGTTGATTTGTGGTCATGGGTCATTTTCGAGAGCCTTTCTTCGTGCTCTGCCTGTAATTGCTTCATCTTCTGATTAACTGGATTGATTACGCTGTTTAAATCGGATATCGACTTGCTCTTTACTTTCTTTTTCGTTGGCATAAACTCGGCCTTGAAAGCATCAGCCGAATGAATGACAGGATCTGCTGCTTGAAAGTTTTGTTTTCGTAAATTCGCGATTATTTCTGAAAGATCTTTGGCTTCTCTTGATATATTGTTGATAGTCTCTATTCTAGATGTGACTAACTCGTTGTATTCTGTTTTCGTAGCTTTATATTTTTGAGCAAATTTTCTGCATTCGTTATCGATTGTAGCTTTACGAAAATTAAAGAGCCTTGTGTTCATATCTTCGAGCTGTTGTCGATGATCAATGAAAATCTGACTAATTTGATTTTCATATTTTTGTTGAACAGAAAGAAGCAAAGCTGCGTGATCCATAGATATATTGCGCATCGAAACGATGACTTTCGACAATTGTGCAACCTTTTTGCATGAATTGTGCTTGAAAGCCTCGTTTCTATCTGTTATCATAAAAATTCTAAAAAGCAACAACTTTACATGGCAATATTGATCAAAAATTGACACGTAAATATATTCGATCAGAAATTAAATAGTTTATTTGTCATATTTTTGGAAAATTGCCATGTAAAATCTGTCTCAAAAAAAAAGACGTTAATTAACACTAATTTGATTTTTGAGTCCAGACCATTGTCTTTGAACAATTTCAGCCATTAGGAAATGCTAGATGTCTTCATTAGAACGCTATGGCACCAATTGTTAATGAAATCATGTGAAATTTTTATCATTGTTTATGATATCACAAAAAAAATACAACAGGGAGATGCGTATTTAACAATTTCAGTTTTATTCAGCAAATTCTGCATAGATTTTTATAAAATCAAGCTAGATAAATTTTAAATAATTTTAAAACATCGGTTTTTGTGTGCATTATATTAGACATAATCAGTAAAACTACTTATTTGTTTTCTAGGTTTATGTAAAATTACAGGATTTAATTTGAAGTTTACTATTATTTAAAATATGTGCTATTATATGGATACCACGATGTTTACTAAGTATACTAAGAATAAATTGTATTAGTGACGCATTAAAAACTCTTTTTTTGAGATATCTGCAACAAAATCCGTTCCTAAAGATGTTATCAAACGCTTATCTTGTATTGATTATTATATTTTGGACAGCATTATATGTGCTGTGATTATTTGATAATTTTGGAACGCTATAAATAAATATAGAATTTTACATACAAAAATAACTATACAAATTAATTATTAGGAACAACAAAAAGTGGCTTAAAGAAAGGATGCTTAAGGGCATCGTGAGCTGTAACTCTCTGTCGATGATCAATCGCCGTCATTCTTTGAAGCAAATCTATAGCATCAGGAGGACACAAATCTGGAGAAGCCTTAGCAACATGTTTTTGCCAGCCTGTTCCTCGCTTTTTAAGCAAAGTTGATTTTGTTGAATCATCTAACGTCATGCCAAGGCTTTCGGCGTAATCAATAATTCCCTTACCTCCGACGAGTTCAGCCACTTTAATAAGTTGTTCTGTGTCATCTTCGCCGCATTCAATCGGAATTCGCTTAAACATCATAATTGATAGAGTTAGACCAGCAGACCAGATGTCCATTGAATAATCATAGTAAGGGTATGAAAACAGGAGCTCGGGTGGCTTGAAAACGCGAGTTGCGACATGAGAATTGTAGGCCTGCTTTGGATGATAAAAATCAGCAAGGCCCCAATCCAGCAATCTGAGTCGGTGATGTTCTTTGTCAATTGCAATGTTTTGCGGCTTGATATCTCGATGCATGATTCCATGTGAATGAGATGTGTCAAGTGCATCTAATAATTTGTATATGTATAAGCGAATGTCATCGATTGAGAATGAAGAATAGAGAGATCGCCAATCATAAAAATCAACCCATTCTGAAACAAAGGAATAAACACCAGTAACTGGGTCTTTTATCAAATCATACAGCTGTAGAATATTTCTTTCCCCTTTAAGATTCGTTAAAATTTTGATTTCGCGATTATAACGTTTCGGATCAAGAGGAACTAAAATTTTGATAGCGCATTCTGTTCTTCTGTTATGAATTGCTTTAAAGACAATCGAATATTTTCCACGTCCAACTTTTTTAATTAGCGCATAATTTTCTGGTGAATTCCATGTTGGCTCAAAATTTTTATGATCGTACCACGAAGGGCCACGAGTTTGGTTGACATCTGCATATATCTGAGAAACAGAAATCAAAACACCATTTCTATCTCGCGACATAATTATTAAAAACTGACACAGTTAGGTTGTCACGTTTTAAAAATTTCTTGCCATTTGACACTTTACAAAACATGCTTTTTAACTATTCCGTCTGTCCATTAAATAATATGGTATATGTGCATATAGTATATAGACAAAGTTTGGAGCGAAACAGCTTTGATTTTTGCTTCAAGACATGATTATCTTTGAATTATCTAACTGCTTCTCACAGTTCCTGGAATAGATTCTATGTATGAACAAAAGCTCTATTTTATTCCAATTAAAAAATCTTGTTGAAGATATAAAATATGAACCAAATGCTCCTATTGAGAAAGATACTAAGGGACAGTCGGAATAAGTATTTTATTGATAGTATAAATAATATTTATTTTATAGTAATAAACAGATTAATATTCAAAGTCAAGATCCTCGTTCATTCTTGTTTCGCCTGCCTTCCACTGTCTTACTGTGTTGTCCTTGGAAGCAGTGATAATTCTATCGCCTGCGTAGTTAAACGAGCACATCAAAACGGCGTCAGTGTGGCCTTCCAAAACTTCGGTGCAAACACCATCCTCTACATCCCACAGCCTGCATGTTGTATCATCAGAAGCAGTCAATAGCTTATTGCTTTGAGGCGAGAACATCACTGAGCCAACTTCGTCAGTGTGGCCTTCGCAGACAGCAATTCTGTTTCCGTTGACTGTCGACCATATTGCAGCGGTTTTATCCAATGACGCTGTGGCTACTTTCGTTCCATCTATAGCAAAACAGACATTTAATACTTGGTCTGTGTGTCCAGACAGAACCGCGATGTTCTTGACTGTCCGTATATCCCATAGTCTGGCTGTTCTATCTTCCGATCCTGTAATGACCATGTTGCCGCATGTCGAAAATTCGGCGCCAGTCAACTCCCCTTGGTGTCCTCTGAGTATCGATATGCAGTCTCCTGTCCTTGTGTCCCACAGCCTGGCCGTGTGATCGAAAGAAGATGTCAAAAGCATTGGCTCTGTTGGATGGAAATCGATTCCGATAACTTCTGCCGTGTGGTCTTCAAGGATGTGTTTAATCATGCCTGTCTCGACATCCCAGATGCGACACGTTGAATCCATTGATGCTGTGGCAACTAGAGTCGATGTTGGATCAAACCGTATGGACACAACTTCTTGTGAGTGTCCTTTCAGCATGTGGAGATTCTTCGCAGTTTGAACGTCCCAGATTCCACCAGTTTTGTCAAAAGACGCTGTTGCAACTAGATTTCCAACTGGTGTGTTGAACGTGCAGTTGTATACTACGTTCGTGTGTCCTTTTAGAGTAGCTATATTGCGGCCAGACTCGGTTTCCCAGATGCAACATGTTCGATCTGAGGAAGCTGTCACGAATAAGTCGCCATTTTTGTTGAACGAGCAGTCTAATATAGGCATCTGATGTGTTTTATGCACATTTTGTAAGAAAAATTGTGAGTATTCGACATTTTGCATTCTAAGAATTTGTTGTAAGGCATCAATAAGCTTTTGCTTATGTCTTGCTGGAAATTCGCTGTTTTCGGAAATAATTTTGGTAGCAAGCGCATTTAAATCTGTTAAATTTGTTATAGCAGGCAAAGGAATGTTTTTTCGTTTAATTTGGCCAGCAATGGCATACTCCAGACTGAGTCCTGGCGGATAATATTTCACATTTAAGCTCTTAAGTTTAACTGACATTTAAAAATCTCGTTTAAAAAATTTCTAGATTTTAGGGTCATGAAAAATTAATAAGGGGAATATGAAATTGACATGTAAATTTCAAAATCTGACAAAACGTCAAAATCCCTTTTCTCTATATTATATGCCTAGATCTCGAAATTACCGCCTTCGTTAGTTATTAAAATGGTGTAATATAAACATATATAGTTTCACTTTTGACTATATAACATTAGGTTTCACGCTTGTTTAATTCGATTTTTAATTAAAAATAGTTAAAAAGGAATGAAATAATATATAGTTATGATCTTTAATAACAATTTGATATATACATATAATTATATGATCAATAATAGAAACCTAATATATAAAACACATTCTCTATATAACAAATTTGATGTGTAAACAGCGATTCCGTTGTGCAAATGAATTATTTTCTGATAACTGGATCGATTTCATTTGCAACTGTGTCAATTTCTTCTCTTGATTCTCTGAGTAATTCGAGGAAAGTTTCCCAGAATCTTTCACCGTGTTTGTACAGCTCTGGGTGTCTCGTCTCGTTGTATATCTGGCAGTTCTTTCTAATCTGGTGGACATCTTGATAGAATGAGTCGACAGTTGTGTATTCCTCGTTCTTCACACTCCTCTCGATATCCATGATGCACTTCGGGTTCTTGATGACTTTGTAGTAGTCAGGGACATACTTCTTGGAGACAGGCTCAAGGAAGACATCCCACTGCTGATCGTTCTTGAGTTTGGTGACAATTTCACGCAAGAGCTCATTGAACCTTGTGACAGGCGACTTCGATCTCCTCGATCTGACGACTGTTGTTGTTTCTGGTACATCATCGTCATCATCCTCGCTGTCGCCTAGCACCATGTTCTGTGATCTGCCGGACTTCTTCTTTGATGAGCTTGATGAGCTATGCGACTTGCCGTTCGCCGCCATGAAATTGTTAAAGCGTGCGCTAGCGTCCTGAATTCTTTTGATGATTTCTGGCTCGAGGTGGAACTGCAGCTGACCGTCAGGATCTGTGACCAATAAAACCTGGTGGTCATAAGGAATGAAGCGCTGAACTAACGTGTACAAATCGTTCTTGTGCTTCTGAGCTGCTTTCGTTCTCCTGAGTTTGTCGAGAAGATGCTTTTTCTGATCCTTCAGCATCCTCATCTCGATGTCTTCCGCTCTTGTAACTGTCTTAGACGTCTGTTCGTTGTTGACAGGAGATTCGAGCTTCTCGAGGTCAGCGATCTGGTGCGGCGTTCTTCGCCACTGTATATTGACGACCGGCCTCAAGTTTTGGTCCAAAGAAACATTGATAATTTTCGCCGCCTTCCTCTTCCTGCAATCTCCGTAGCCGAGTTCGTTCCAGTCGATTTCGAGATGATGTGTGGCGAGTCCGTGCGGAATGAGCTCCGGTGGATCTCCACCTGCGGGGCGATTTTTGATTTCGTTGTCGTCGTTCTTGAATGCTTCGCTGACGTCTTCTTCCTCTTCTTCTTCGTCCAAGTCTTCTCTGTTCATCTGCAGCGCGATGTCATCGAGGACAGTACCATCATCGAAATTGACTGAGCTGTTCGTGTTGTTCGATGCAATGAAATTCAGGTTGTTGAGGAATGTTTCTTGGTAAACTTTCTTGTAGCGCTGAACAATCGCCGCGTTGTCGTTCCTAGGACCTCTCGAGAAGTTCTCTGTGATGTTGTCTTCTTTGCCGTCTTGAGCTTTGCTGTTAGCGAGTTCTCTCAGAAGACCGACTTGTGCCCATCTTGTGAGCTTCTCGATTTCAGACGCTGGGACGCCAAGCAGCAAGAGTTTGTCTCTCAGCTCCCGGAGCGTGAGAGCTCTCAAGTCGGCCTTTGTACCTGCGAGTGGCTTCTTCGGCTGTGCCTGTGGTGCGCCCATTGAGTTGTCGTGCTCTCTCCTTGACTTTGTACGCATAATCTGCTGGCCATCTTCGGTTCTTTGGATCTGCATGGCCTGGCCTTCGAAGGCCTTCACGAAGTTCTCTGTTCTCGCCCATGGCGTTTTCATCAGCTCGATTTCGATTCTTGCGGCGACTTTTTTGGTCAGCTCGCCTTCAAGTTTCTGGATCTGCTGGTAGACTCTCCTGGATCTGATGAGGATGTTGACGCCTGACTTCTTCAGGTGGTAGTGACCGACAAGCATTGATTGATATGAGCAGACATCTTCTGGTGTGATATCGATTTTCTGGAATTCTGCGTCGAGATTGACGTCATCTTTGATCTTCCAGAAGCCGTTGCCTTGTTCTCTGTAGAAATCTGCGAAATCTTTGAGAATTCCTCTTAATTTTGGTTCATTTACATCAGGGAAGAACTCTTTGATGACATTCTGAACCTGTATATGGTGGCGGCCAGGGTATTGAGGTGTACCTCTGAAAATATTGATCAGAATCGCTTTGATGAAATGAAGGTTGAATTTCTGAGCATCTTTTGTGCCTGGTCTCATGACTTTTCTTCTGGCCTCGAGAAGACCAGTGCAATAGCTAGCCTCAATTCGCCTTATATAGAAGAGAGGCTTGTTTGGAGATCTAACGAGAATGAAATCTGTAATTTCGACAGGATGCTTGGCAACAGGAACGTTAAACATATTGCAAGAAAGGCATTGAATTGGTTCATTCTTCGGAATTTCGCCAATAAACGGAGATGCATGATCAGGCTCAAGAATCTGCCAGAACTGATCGAAATTACGCGGGTTATCACCGATTCTCTCCTTATGCCAGTAAGTGACAAGCGTAGAAGCCATGCCGACGTTTGTGATAAATTGCGGATATTCAGCTGTTTGTTCAACAACGATGAGCCCGCCTCTTTGGCCACTTAAATCTGGTAAATCTTTGAGGAAAGGCGAAACCTGCATGTCATTGTCATCCTCGACAGTTGCATCAGGCTGATATGTAATAATGTAAGTCTGGCCGATAATTGGCGCTGTATTCAAGTGTGGGTGATGAAAATTTTCAAGATCGCGTAAGTTTGGCTCGATTAAAATGAGATTTAAAGCTGGTGAAGAATGTTGAAGAACCTGATGCATTCTGTTCTCTTTTGCGGTTTTCAAGCGAATGTAGAACTTCTCTGAGTGCAAATCAATTGTATTCCAATCAAGAGGAGCCAAATTTTTAGTTGTTTGAAATTCGTAGCCATTTATTGTTTGTTCTTTTTGGGCTGTGAACGGAATCGATTTATCTGATTTGTCGAGAGATAAAGGAACGTTTTGTACTTTCGAGTCCATTATACCATATTCGTTATGAATAAGTGTTGAATTAATGAATGGTGAATCAAGAACTTGCTGTTGTGGAGGTGTAGGACGATGTTGTTGTTGACTGATGATCTGTGCGAAGTATTGTTTTGAAAAAAGTGTTTGATTTGGGTAAAAATTGGGATAAGATGGTGATGGCTTCATTTGCGGTTGCATAAATCTCGGATCCTGTTGTCTCTGTTGTTGTTGCTGCTGCTGTGCCTCTGCTTCTTTCTTTTGTGCTGCTTTGATGTAAAAATTTTCAGCATCGAATGTAATATTCTTGTCAGCATCGTCATCAGCTTGTTTAGGTTCCTCGGGCGGAGGCGCTGGTGCTGCAATTGTACCCGAAGGACTCCTAGACATCGAATATTGTGGTAAAAACTGAGGCGCGAGTTTATTTTGTAATTGTAATGGAAGCATTGCGTTGAGTGCACTCGATGAGTTTAAGCGCTGCATTGGATTTGATGGTTGACGATATTGTTGTTTTGGCGGCGGTGGAGCTGGAGGCGGTGCGTTTGTATAATGTAAAGTTTCAAAAGCTCGCTGATTGAATAATGTGAAATGTGGAAACGAAAGCGTAATTTTGTTTTCTTTTTTATTTTCTGGTGTAAGATTTAAGTCTTCTTTTTTGATTTGATTTAAAGATCCTTTCGCGCGCTTTTTTGGTAAGGGTAAAAGCCCTTGATTTGTCTCGCTTCTTGTAATTGTTGATCTTCGAGTTGGATTTCGGGTCCTGAAATGAGTTTTCCACTGCTCTGCTTTATACATGAAGTCGGAATAAGTATTCTGACTCGTATCATACTCGATCAACAATGAGTCGTAAAGACTTATTGATCGAGACTCAGTAGTCATTTTAAAATATTTGCTTCCTGAACGATTAAATAAACTATTCAAAATATTTTGATTTGTAAAAAATTACATGGCATAATTCATATTTGCCATTATTTTTGATTTGTAAAGTTTTTACATGACATTGTAGTGATTTGATTTTTTTTTTTTTTTTTTCTTTTTTGAATTCAATAGAATGCAGCCATACAATAGAAGAATACTATTTGTCACTATTTCACATGATATAGCTCAAAACGTTCGATTCTGTTGATATACAACTCAACACGGATGAATAACAATAATATGAGAAAGCAATTCACTTATATGTTGATGAAATATTATAGAAAATTACATATTAAAATGAAAATCAGTTAATCCAAGCATAATAATATTAATCGTTAAATAATAAAACAAAATATCATGAATAAAACTAAACCAAAAAATTTGATCCAAAAGTGACAATAAGGCATCCACTAAAAATTGACAATATTTAGATTAAAAGTGACAATAATTGAATTAAAAGTGACAAATAAAAGTGACTGTTAAATCCTAAAAGTGTCATAAAAGTGACATTGTTTGAATTATCACTCAATCTGTCAGATCCGATTTCACATTCAATGACTGAATCCGTGGAAAATGTCGAAATTCCTTTCGCACACGATAAATTTAAGCAGCAGAAGGTTCCTGCACAGAAGCCTTTTCTGACTCCTTATCTTGCCGCTGTTATCTACGCTGTTTTCGCATTAATTTCATTAGTAATCGGTATAATCATTCAAGTTTCGAACGATAACGTATTTGAACAAGATATTAATTACAACTGTGGTGCAAATACAACAGAATGCGACGTTAAATTCACAATCCAGAAAGAAATTTCTGGAAATTTATTATTGTATTATCAATTAAAGGATTTCTATCAGAACCACAAAGCTTATGCGCACTCTAAGAGCTGGAATATGCTCAAAGGCAAGGATTTTTCGTCCGAATTCAAGAAAACAAAATGCCAGCCAAAAGCTGTTGGTCCAACTAATATCCCATGCGGTTCCTTGCCAATGACTGTCTTTAATGATACGTTTACAGTGACCTCTAAAAATATGACACTCAGTGATAAAGATATAACTTTCAAAACTTACAAGAAAGTCTTCGCACATTCTAAGAACGTCTCAAATCCGGAATATAACTATTGGCTACGTGATCAATATGCGGAAATGTTCCCAGGTGAGCAAGAAAATGAACATTTCATTAACTGGCTTCAAGTTGCCCCACTGAAGACGTTTAGGAAACTATTTGGCTTCATATCTCATAGTTCTGGTAAATTTGCGAAGGATACAGAAATTATTATTCATATTAAAGAAAATTATCCAATACATGACGCTGGATTCAAGAAATATCTTGTCATTGCACAAACAAACTTCCTTGGCGGCAAAAACAAGTTCTTTGGCATCTTTTTCATTGTTCTTGCATCTTTATCACTTGTCGCTGCAGCAATATTCGAAATATTGTATCTCACAAAGGCCCTTCCACTTTATAGATGTCTAAAAGTCAGCAATGAACGTAGTGAAATCGGTGCTGCTATTATCTAATTTTTTTTCGGTATTAAACTCATTTGTATCATAATTTTCACTATTATTCGTGAATAATAATCTTTTATCAAACTTCTACCTCGAGAAAAACACAAAATAAAATTGTTTTAATTTTCATTTTCCTGATTGATCAAGTACAAAGCTTTCAAAGTATAGTATATGCGGAGAATAACGTTTCCTCATTATTATATTACATAAATTTGAAATAATTTAAAAAAAATATTTCATGGAAATTGCATTAATTATTAATATAAATGAGAAACTTCTGTGGAGTTCTATTGATGGTTAAAAATTTTAGGCTTAAAGTTCAAAAAAATATCAAATGTTTAATTGCATAGTAAAAAAAATAAGAATAATAAACTTATTTGTTGTCATTTTCCGCCATTTCTTTCAATACTTGTTTGTAGTTAACATAGTTTCCAATGTTTTCATCGACTAAAATCTCTCCACCTTCTTTATAAATCTGCGCGACTTTAGCAGCCTCCATGACCTGGTGCGAGCGAGTGAATGGCTGAACTTGGATGTCCTTGATGGAGTTTCTCGATGCAATTGAGTTTTCGGTCATCCACAAGTCAGCATCAATTGGTGCCAATGGAATTGGTTCAGCGATCTCAACATCACCAGACAACTGCTTGAATTCGCACTTTCCGATTTTCTCAATAATATTCGTCCATTTAACTCTGTCGACGACACTGTATTTGTGTGATTGGACTTCGCCGCTCTTTGTGCTGGTCTGTGCATTCCTTAAGAATGTCTCCTGAACGAGGACTGCTTCTGTCGAAGAAACTCTTGTTGAGAATTCGACAATTTGAGAGAATGGAGCAGCTGCTGCAGGAACCTGAGCTGACTCAATGATGCATCTGACAACATTGAAGACTGCATCAATCATGTCTGGCGCTGAGTGAGTAACCAAAGACATAAGGAGAGGTGCAGCATCAAGGACAGCTTGAGAATTGACTGAGCACAAATTCATCGAGATTCCAAGAATGAATGCGAATGGTGATGTGCCCTGTGGTGCGCCGAATGTTGCGTAAACATACTGCTGGAGTTCTGGCTTGAAGGCCTTGCACTGTGTGATGAGCATCAACGATTCTAATGTGCTGGAAATCTCCTGGTCGTCAGATACAATATTTGTGTACGGCTGCATGTTTTGTAATGCTGAGAACATCTTAAAGATTGTCGGGAGGAACAAAACCAAGAGTGTTACAGGGAGGTTAGGATCCTCTTTGTCCTTCAAGCGGTTGTAAATGGCAAGCATTAAGCCGATCAATGATTCCTGGCGAGAAAGTGAGCCGAAGAGTGGCGCGATTGATGTAACTGTGTCCTCCAACATTTCCTGTGATAAATCGCTGAACAAAATAAATTTGGCGAAAATGGCAAGTGCAGCAATGCAGAGGCCTTCTTCCTCTGGGTATTTGATGAGAGGATGGACAACCTCTGCGATCTTCTGCATAACAGGAGCGAATTCTTTGTCTTCTGCCTTCAAGTCAACGATGCCTTCCAAGGCCTTTAGGATCGAAGAAATATAGAAGCGGCGTGTCTCGTTTGGAGCAACAGATACAACAACCTTGAATGATGAAATCAAGTTTTGTACAAGATCAGCATTCAATGGATCTAAGATTTCTGAATACAAAAGTGCAGCACGACCAGCAATCAAAAGATCACCGCATCCGCAGGCCCACTTGAGAGCTTCTAGACCCCAGTTCTCTGCCTGCTCTGACCTGTTGTGCTTGCGGAGGAAGAATGCGAACTGGTGTGCGAAGTCGACAATTGATGTTGCTTCCTTGCGGTACTGCCTCAAAGTGAACGAGCTTGTTGCATCATCCCTCATGTCCTTTTCTGTGAACTCGACGCCTGGAGCACGTGCCCAGATCAACGAGCAAGGCGGAAGGAAGATCTGCGTCAAAGATTCGGGGCATTGTGGTGTTGACCAAAGGATGATGAGCATGAGCTCTGAAATCAAAGCTGGTTCGAGATGGAAGAATAATAAGCAGAAGTTGATGATGATGTGCATGTGCGGAGATACGTCAGTTGGATAAGCCTGAGAAAGATCTGTCAATGTCTTTAAGATTGCGATGTATGACTGTGATTCTCTCATTGGTGGTGGAGACTCAGGACCTACTCTGCCCTGTAATGTGTTGTTCCACCATGATGCAAATGTCAATTCTCTAACGAGCTCTTCAATGATAAGTTTCGCGTGGTGCTTAGCTAAATGCAAGATAACAACCTTAACTGACTTCTCATTGATAACATCCTCTGCTGCCTGAATCAAGAAGTGGACAATCAATATAGAGTTCTTGTCGTTGTTTGCCAAGCCGTTCCACAGTCCGAGATAATGGGACTGAGAGTTCTGCTCGATTGACGGAAGAATGTCGAGGACTGAGCTCAACAATGTATAAGGCGTGTAAAGAACGAAGCAAGAAGGCCAGTTGTTGACTGTGTCGAGTCTCAAGTTCTTCATGAAGCATGAAGTGATCTGCAGAAGCATAGCTTTAGTTGACTGGTTCATGAAGGAGCCTTTAGCGCTTGTTGTTATCTGCGCGAAAACTTCCTGGATCAAAACTTCGGTGATTTGTGGCAAGTAAGAGGCAAACAGCTCAGCAACTGTCATGATGATGTCGGATGTGATCGAAACGTGTGTTGAGAAGAAAGATGGAGCGAGCATGTTTAGCTTCTTGACGAATTGAGCAGTAAGATTATCATCCTTGTTCAATATGTGGCAAACTGTTGGAGCGATTCTCTGAAGGAACTTGAATGAGATTGATCTGAGCACGAAATCTTCATGCAACAAGTAAATCAAGCTGATTGGGACGAACTTGCCAGTCATTTCAGCGAAGTTCTTGTTCCTCTTCATGTCGAGGTCACTAAGAGAGCTTGTCAAGTCGAATGCTGCGATAGTTCTTAATCTAGTCATCCTCTTCAAGCCTGGAGAAACAGACAAGAAGGAGCTTGTTCTCGACGACAAACTCATTGGTGCCATCTTTTCGTTGTTCTGGTCAACGAGGACCTTTCTGATGTCAGTGCTAGATGTTGTGAACTGCAGGCAGACTGCTTTGAAGAAGAGAGGAGCAAGTTCTGGTGGAGCGTTGTATGCATAGCTCAAGAAGACAGGAAGCATGTATTCGTAGTGTGTTGATAATATGTATTGGAGCACTGAGTGTCCTTCCTTCTCGAGATTGATGATGATCTGCTCGAGATCGTTAGTCATGTTGTATGATTCGTTGAATATAGTAATAACTCTGATGAAGGCGATGATGGCCAATGACGCAGCGGTTGACAAATCGAAGAATTCAGCGCTGTCGCTTTCTGACAATTTGCCCCAGTTTACGAGGAAAGCGAGTGTTATTCTTCTCTGCGAGTCAGGCCAGTCCTTTCCGCTGAGCCATGGATTTGGCTCCGGCATCCTGATGGCGCCGTCAGCTGGATAGAGCTTGAGTGGTGAAAGAGCGCTGAGGAAGAAGTTGACGACTTTGCAATAACCGATGCAAACATTCTTGCGACTCTTAAGCTCGGGCTCATTCATCTCGCCGACATTTGTGAATCTTCTTGATCCGTTGATCTTGTTTTCGAGGAAATAAGCTTCGGCTGCCCTGAAATACTTAGCGAATGCAAGCTTGGCTGCATCTTTTGCTGCTAAAGCTAATGTCATGTTTGGATTCTCGACGATCAATCCCATGATCTCTGTGATATACTTAAGAAGTCTTGGATTCGATGAGACTGGATTGTTTTCGATGAAGTTGCCGAGGTTTGGAAGCAAGTCGCAAAGGATTGTCCAGTGTATGTGCTTGAAGAATGCAACGGAGTTGACAATCCTGTTCGGATGCTCTGGGTCATCTTCAAGGAAGATAACAATTAACTTCGCATAATCGATTGTCTTCTTTCTGCTGTCTAACATCTCTTTGAGGATCTTCTCGTTCGTTGTGCTGAATATGACTGGGTTCCTGTAGTTTGCAACGCACTGTCCTTCGTTCATTTCACTACTCATCTTGTTGTAAACATCTTGGGACAAAACTGGAGTAGAATGTGTCAAAACAGTCAAAAGATTCTGATATAATATCATCTGTGTTGACGGCAAATCGCATGGTGGTGTATCTTTCTTGAATGACTCGATGGCCTCGTAGATAATAGAGTATGTCCTGGCGAGTACTGGAGCGCAGTTTGGCTTGTGTAACGCGCACATGGCTTCTTCGATGTAGAACTGGAATAATTTGTCGAATCTTGATGTGGCGACTTCTCCGAATGTGCACAAGTTGTCTGTTGGAGGTGGAGTGTCGAGCCTGCTTGTGTTGTGTACATAGATATGTCCTCTAACTGCAGCAGAAATTAAAGAAGAGTTGTCGTTGAGTGTATCGAATATTGGGACTTCGACATCCATGTTTGAAGCGAATCTCTGCAGCCTTTCCACGAAATTCAAGGCGAGTTCTCTGATTTCTACAATTGGATAGCACATCAAAAGCAGGAACAAACACTGTCCTTCTATAACGAAATTCTCTATCTGCTCTTGTGGTGCTGCTGGTGGCAGTGTCCAGTCAAGCAACCTCACCAAGAAGAGAAGCAAGATAAAGACATGATGTCTATCCTGGCATTTCGATAATTTCTTGATTAATGCGTTGTAGATAATAATTCTTGATTGTTCATTTGTTACGAAAATCATGTTGATGACTCTCAATGCGTAGTATGAGATAGACCTTGAGGATGAAAGCGCTGTACAAAGTAAATTGTCGATTCTGTCGTTGGCGGAAAGATCTGAAGTGTTGATAATGCGAGGAAGGAACGAAAGCATCTTGATTGTAAATAATTCTGACTCAGAAACTGTTTCGTATGTTGAAAAGTCGTTTGTCAAGTCATATCCGATCGAATCATCTGTAAATTCCCATTCTTGGAGAGCTTTTGTGACTGTCTCTGTGTTCTTGAGAATCCTGCTCTTTGTCGACTCCGGAATTGGAGAAGTAGTGAAAGGAAGACTGAAAACAGGAACTTCTGTGGATTCGCTTAATTCGAAGCAATAAGCGTCGTTGGTGAATTCCTTGGGGACAATTTGATCAATAGACTTGAGAAGAAGTGTTTTAACTTGCATGAAAAATGTTTTGATATTCGCATCAACGCGGAATTTCTTGTTTAATGGTGAATTCTGGGCCCAGTCTGCGAACTTCAAGTGTGGATCAACTAATTGAGATAAACAAGCGTGTAATGAAAGAAGAGATCGATCTTCTCCGAGTTTAGAGATTAAAGTAGGAATTGTAGTGAGCATAAAGTACTTGAAATCACGAGACGCGAAGTTAACGAGAATATCTCCAACTAAATCTGGGAATTTTTCGATTGGTGAATCATGAACGAAATGCTTGAAGAAAAGATTTGTGTATGACTCGCTTGAGTCTTGTTTCTGTAATGGTTCGTTAATAAATGAAATTTCTATACCGTAATGTGCTTTTGCATTGTATGAGCCCCATTCCCAGAACTGTGTACTTCTAGACATATTTGGACCACGAATAATTGTTAAGAATGCGCATAATTTAGCTTCCAATTTGTTCAAACGCTCTTTCTTCTTGAGAATTCTTTCATGTAAGAAAACATCGAATTCTTTCTTATATAAATCTTCATGGCGAATAATTACAACGGCACAAAGCATGAGATACCATTTAACAGTCTCCTTGTCGCTTGCCATTGTATTTGCGACTTTGAATATCTTTTCGAGTGATCCTTTGATATTTGATACAGCCTCTGGCTTGATCTGAGTAAGCAGCGAGCACAGTGATTCGGCCCACATATCAAGGGATCTTCTATCTTTCTTGAGATGATCAGAATAATCAGCAAATTTATCAACGAATGATTTGTACAATTCGAATGAAACGTCTTTGTCAACGCCAAGTCTTATATATCTGTTAAGTAATAATGCTAAGCCGATATCGTATTTTTCAAGGCCAGAATTGAATTTTTCGATGAGCTCTTTAAGATGCTCTGATGATAAGATGGAGAAAATGACTGAAAATTGCTTAACAATTTGAATACGCAACGGTTCTTCATATTCTTCAGTAAACTTCGAAGCCATTTTATATCCGATGAGAATAAGTGAGTGGGAGTAGACTGTTGATGGATCCTCAGTCAGAATCTGAGAAACGCAGTCTGCGAAGAATAATGTTAAGAATAAGTCAAGTATATCTTCAAAATCTTGATCCATAGCAATTTTTGGAATGATACGGTTGTATAAATCGCATTTAGCTCTGATTGGAAGCAGTTTGAACAATACAGAAATCGCTGCATTCGGTGAGTTTCGTCCTACATCAACGAAATCGCTCACACACTTTGTATACGAGCTGTAGCTGTGTGGAAATCGTGTTAATAATGTTTGTAAAGCCGGAGTATTAAAATTTACTTTTCCGGACTTTCTCTCTACGGCAACAGACAAATCTCGTTCAAACTTATTCGCAATACTGATCAACTGATCCTCTATGCTGGGGAAAATGGCAAGAAGAATGTCAGTTGAACTGAGAACTTGATTCTCCATTTTTTTTTATTTTTATTTTTTATTTGATCGGATTTTTATTTGTTTTTTGATGTTTATTGATAATACTAAACATGACTATCACTTTTTCAATTTTTTTCAACGGAAAAAGTTGTTTTTTCGGCTTAACACCATCTTTAATATAATGCTTTTTATATGAATTATTAAATAAACTTTCCAAAAGTATACATTGTCGCTTAAAAAAATTCAAAATATAATTTTGCAATCAAATCCATTTTTATTTATTGCAAAATAATACACTACTCCAATATTATTTTTTCATAGACTTAAAAATGATTTTTTGAAAATAATTTGTAATTTTTATTTGATTTGGTTTTTCGTCTCAAGAGCATTTATAATATAATACTTTTTGTCTATATTATTAAATAATTTTTCCAAAAGTATATATTATTGCTTTAAAAAGATTCATAAAATAATATTACAATTATATGCTTTTGTATATATTAAACAATAATACACTACTTCTTTACTAATGTTTCATAATATTAAATTTGACTATTTGCTATTTAAATTTTATTTCAAAATAAAAAGTCAAAATTAATACTAAACATATAGTTGATTTTATTATCATCAACTTCATGGTAAATTTTGCGTCATAGTTGTTTGAACATAACGATATATTTTTTTCGATATAAAATTCCATTTTAAAATAGATTGTAATATAAAATGAGAAAGAGCATCAGTTGATATAAAACAATATCTAAATATTTTATAAAAACTACAAATAAAAAAATATAAATAATATAATTAAACAGTTGGAGGTGAGTCACCTTCTTCCTCATTATTTTCCGCGCTAACACCAATCAATTTCGCAATGATGTTGTCACCAAGCCCGCCAAATTCCGCGCAAGCTTCTTTCAAATTCCTGTGGAGCTCTTCTGGGTCCATCTGGAGTTCGCACAAAGCGTTGTATATTGACGAAACGTCTTTATCTTCGAACGTGAAGTGTTCAACAGTTTCAAAAATTTGGCTGAGAACCTTTTCAGCGATCAACGCCGAAACTGCTGTCTCTATTGGAGGCGAAAACGCGCCTTCTGTGATGTTGGAAAGCACTAAAAGCGATGTTAAAGTGAAAATATCTGAATTTGGCTTCGAAACTTTCTGTATGATGTTCGAAGCTGCTGATACCTGCAATGTGATTGGATATCCGAGCGATGGAGTGTTGTCAATGAGGCAGTTATCGAAAACAACGCGATATTTAATTCTATCTTCATCACTAACATCGAAATAGTCCCAAATTGACGTAACCAGCTTGCAGTACTGCGACAACAGCCAGTCAGTGTCAGCTTCTCTTGACTTAGTTGTGGGAAAAGTGAAAGCAATGGCGCCGCAATCGAATTCGCACCAAGGAGCCATCGAAAAGCAGGTCTCATCCCATATGGAAGGCTGGTCCAGGATGGCGTGTGGATACTGGATAACATTGGTGAAAGAAACTGAAACAGATTTCGTCTCTTTTCCTTCAGTCAAGTATAGATATATAATTCCGCCTGTTGGAGAAGTCAGAGCCATCTTCTTCTGTGCCTGAGCTGTCCTGTAGATGACGGGCCAGCGGGGCCATGGGAAATCTGTCTGCAGCAGGTCTTCTGTGTGCGAGCCGATCTGTATTGTTACGTTTTTCCAGTCGTCGTTTTTGAACTCTATTTCCATACATATTCCTGGAAGAGCCCAGAGTCCTGTTGCGCTCCACGACTTCTCCTTGACGTCTAATGTGATATCGAATGAGCTTGTTTCTGTTTGCTCGATTGTTCCTGGAAATTCGTCGATATCTGGAAGCATGAGGCATTCGTGAGGATCTATATTTTCCGTGATGCACAGCATGAGCTCAGCTATGCACCTCTGGACGTCTGTTTGGCAATAAGTCGAGCCTTTTCTGAATTTTGTTCGCTCGAGGTATCTATAGCAGGATCTGTAGCACGAGTGTACTTCACTTGGCGCGTACATTCCACAGGCAATCATGTGGAACTTGAGTATATCGATTTTGTCTTTAAATGAAGAATCGTAATTAATATGTTGTCTTGTGGCGTTTTTAAACCTCTGAATTATCTTAACTAAAGAGTTCTCGCAAAGGGACTGGAAATCATTAGTAGTGTTTGTGCTTAAATAAGGAGTTTCAAAATCGACGGATATTGGAACATAGCACAATCCACATTTCGAAATGTAATCATTGACAATAAATAAGTCTGTTGGCTGTCCAGGATCGAAAAATATGGCAATTCCGGCTCCGTTGTTTAAATACGCGTTAACGGCATCAGCATAAGCATCGAGATTGAAAGAACTGGGAATCATTAAAAATTTGAATTCAGATAGATCATTTGGCATGTCGTTCGCGAATTCTATGTTAAATTGCATTTTCGAGAAAAATTTCGAGATGTGCGCGCATGTTTCTGTTCTAAATCCAATTGCAAGGCCTTTCTGACTGTTTTTAGATGATCCACATAAGAAAGAAATCGAATTAAATAAAAATTTTTTTGTATCGCAGTGTTTGTAAATTTTTGATTCAAAGTATGAGATTTGAGGGAAGCAGATGATTCTTGATCTGTTTTGGACATAGGCTGCCGCAGCAGGAAGCTTACAATTTGATTGAAGCGCGTTTTTCATCGGCATTTGCGCCAAAAAGATTGGAAATGAGTATTTCGAGAAGCATATGACCGGAGCCATGTTATTCGGGACCGCAATCGTATTTGTGCTTGTTAAAATCTCATCGAAATATACCATATTAACCGTGTCGAAGTCCATTGACACGCGAGACTGGGACCGAGCAGCCGCCACAGGATCACTATTCAACTGGCTGACACGTTTCTTATAAGTTCCCGTGTCCCCAGATGGTGATGATGATGAGCAGCCCAATTTGGAAAAAAAGCTAAAGAAAATTCTTTACAATAAATAACGTTCATTTGAAATCTGTCATGTAAAAATAATTTACGTGTCAAACATTTTTATACTATTTCATTATTGACAAAATCATTGAATATTACATTAATAATTCCTTATGGTTCACTCAAATAAATGAGGAAGAATCATCACTGGCTGATTAAGCAATGTTCATTCACTAATTGAAGTTTTTGGCTTGAAAAAACTATGTTAATCTTTGCGTGAATTATAATCAAATACATAGCATGCTATTGACATGAATCAATCACATTTTAGTAGAAAAGGATCAATTAAATTGAATATAATGATTTTGTGTAAATGCAATAGATAGTGGATTGCAGTATTGTATATAAAATGGAAATCAAAAAAAATGAGTAATTCAAGAAAAAATAAATTAATTTTATTTGGTTGTAAGGCAGACACCACGAAGGACCCAGTGAAGAGCGTTAAGCTTAGGATCAGCTGTCTGAAGTGGAATAGAGATGATATAGTTCAAGTCTGTTCTCTGTGAGCTCTTGTAGATTGGGGCCATGTATGTGCGATCTTTAGAAAGTGGGATGATCGGCGGTGGCTTGGCCTTTGGATCACGCTGAGATGTGCCGAGCTTGATAAGTGGCATCTCGTTACGAAGGTCAGTGACAAGCTTCTGCGACTTGCCCTTGCCTGTAACTGATACGAGTTCAGCGAGACCGTAGGTTGTTGTGGAGTTGGCACCGACTGTCTTGATCCAGCGAGCGCCTTCGAGCCAGAATCCACGGCAGTAGACAGAGATGATTGTTGGGCCGTTGGCTGGCTTGTCGCTGTCGCCTTTTGTGGAGCGGCCGCCGAGTGGCTGAACTTCTGAATCGAGAGATGTCTGATCGAGCTGCCAGCCAGCGTTGGCACGAACTGTCTCCTGGCGGAGGGATGTGACGAAACCACCTGGGTTGAACATACCACCGAGCCAGAAT
The DNA here is from genome assembly GCA_008369845.1 of Trichomonas gallinae. Classification (NCBI taxonomy): domain Eukaryota; phylum Parabasalia; order Trichomonadida; family Trichomonadidae; genus Trichomonas; species Trichomonas gallinae. The sequence goes on from MRSU01006942.1 coordinate 32,227, forward strand.
GTATCCATCTTCGTGCCCTGGTTGATCCATGTGTTGTACTGCTGGTATCTGGCCTTGACTTCGTCGAACCAGCCCTTGAGTGT
>MRSU01006943.1:0-33011 GCA_008369845.1 Trichomonas gallinae
TCTTGAAGATAGAATGTCAATTTATGACGTCCTTTCGATAAACCTGATTTGATTGTATAAAAGTATGCAAAGGTTCCAAGCTGATTAGTGGACACAAAGCTACCAACAGATTCAGCATTTCCATTGTCAAGCCTTGCATACAATGTGACTTTTTGATTTGCGTTCGGATCAGTTCCTTCACCATAGATAATGATTTCATGCTCTTCATTGTATAAAAGTCTTTCATCAGAAAGGAATATCGAAGCGATGTATGGTCTATCTGCCAATTTATATTCGAATGGATGTGTTGTCACATGTGACTTCAATCCATATTCATCTTGAGCCCAAATTGATAAATTATGCTTTCCAAATTGTAATGTTTTCGGCAGTGGAATATTCTTGAAGAAAGTTTCTTTTCCAGCATCAGCTGTATATATTCCAAATCGATCAATGACAGGTGATAAATCATCAAACTGATAGCCAATCCAAGCTGCATATTCATCATCCATATATCCTTCAACATAGATTAAATCATTCGGATTGTAATCAGGCTGGAATGAACTTGTGATAACAAATTGTGGTGGTTTTGCACCTTTTGCATATATTTTCTTTTTAAGAGTTCGCGACTTGCGGCCTGTTGAATCTGTCACATAAGCAGAAATGTCATAAGTTTTGCCTGCTTCTAATGTCAGTGTATAATATACTCCTCTCAAAACTTTATCTGCTCCTTCTTTAGCAGGAATTGGTTTTGATTTTAGTTTTTTGTCATTCACATGAACATGAAATGTGAGATTGTCGTCTGGATCGTAGTCAAGAATTACGTATGTAAGATTTTGTTCACCTTCTTTTTGGTTTAAATCAGGAGTTCTATCAAATATGAATGGCTCGGTTGAATAAATAGATTTAGGAGCAGCGATGAATCCAAATTCGCCATTCCCTCCAGCTCTAATAAATCTGTTTTGCCACGAGAATGCAAAAACTGTGTCATCAAGGGTCGTGGTTGATTCAATTGAGTTGTTCCAATAAGGATAGAAGTTTCTGTCCATTCTTTCAGAGCCAGGAAGCTTACCAAGATATAAAGTATCAACAGCAGGGTAGTTCGATCCATTCACTATGAGCATGACAAGACTCTGATCTCCTTGTACTGCTGATTTGATCTCGAATGCTCTCCTGTTGAGAACAATAGAAAGTGTATCTTGATCTGTTTTGAAATTTGCATCTGCGAACACGCCTAGGTCGAAGTTAAGGTATCTTTCTTGGTCATAGTTTTGTATAGCAACATGTAATCGTAAGCAATCTGGATCTTTCTCAACTTGTTGTCCGAAATATACTCTGTACTTCTCAGTGACGATATCTGAGTTCCATTCTAGGAATTTGAGCTCTTGATTTGGGTCATCTCTATCACGGAATGCGACGTAGAAGCCATCACCACGTGTGACAGAAGTTTCAGTCGATCCATCATCGTAAGATAGATCAAATGCTGTTTTCTTTCGATTGTTGGGAGGAATTAACCTAATTTTTGAACAGATGACTAGGTCAATAAATAAAGAAAGCATGATAAATTCTGTTTATGAGTTTCTTTTATAACTATTGAATATTTCAATAGTTCTTCAATCAAAAGTTTGATTGTAAAACGACAGAAATTTTTTCCATTTTTGTTCTCCTTATTTTTAGATACAATATTTGTGATTTTCGTATCAAACAATGTCAAAATATTTAAGAGCTTTTGATTTTTCAAACAATCTAAATTATCTATTATCAGCTCTTGTGTTGTTAGTTAATTTGATTTTGTATAAAATCGCATAAAATCACTTAATCAAACTTCATTTGTACATCATTGATATCAAAAGCCTATAAATAAAAAAATAGATAATGTGAATTTTATCCTGACACAAGTATTTAATATTGAATGCATAAACGATCATCGAGTAGATTTATTTCAATGTCAAATATGACATAAAGATACAATGATGTAGATCTGTATTTATTACTAGTCAAGCGAACAAAATATTTATCAAACACTGGCAGACGTATATGAAATTTTATCAAACATTCACAAAATTTATTTCAAGTCGGCTTTGATTCCAAAATATTTGATAAACAGTGAATATAATGTTTATTACAAGAGATTAATTTTTATTCAAATAAAAATTATAAATCTTACGAATATTTTCAATTCAAATTTCAATGCAATTTAAAGTGAAAATAATCATAAGCCTCATAATTATAGTACGCGCCCGTAAAAACTTGCGAAAACTATATAATTGTATATTATGTTAATTTTTTAATAATTTTATCAAATGAATGTTTATCACTCATAAAAGCAATTGTAAATACCCTATATATTAATAATTTACTGTGATCAATGCTATTGTTCTGTAAATTTTATGTAATTAGAATATTTGTGGTTTCATTCTTCCTATTTTGAGCATACTGGATATCATAAATCATTACAATAAACCACACATCATATATATTTTAAATAATTATAATCATAAAGCTAATTTTAGAACAGATGAGATGAATTGCAAAAGAAGCATTAATAAATTTGAAGTTAACATATACATATTGGATATTTATGTATATTCGGTTGCTTTCGGTTGTGCGATTCGTTAATTAATAGCTTCCATGGATACATTGGTGGAAATTTTTCCCCCTCCCGTGATTTGTACGTTATAAAAGAGCTCACTTTTTCGGCCTCGGTCATGGTTATCGCCGCTGTTCTCAACCACGACTTCGAAAAGCTGATAGTAATCGAGGCATAATAAAAGTATACCTCAAAAGGCTTATTATGAACGCTATTACCTTTCCTTTTACTAAAAATTAGGACAAGATAATTTGAAAAAATTTCAAATTCCGATTTTAAGCCCCAAAAGTTGTTTTTCGACACTTCATAGCATAAGACTTCGGAACCTCATTAGAAACATATATGTTAGGTTTTCGAATTTCGCCCCGCGAAAATGAGCCTGAGTTATAGCATATCCTCTTAAATGCAATCACAGGAATACTAGTTATAATTATTCAGAAGTTTTCAGAAAAATTGTACAGATAATTTTCGAGATCTTGTATCAAACTCTACAAAAATATACGGTTAGCTTATTATTTCTATTAAGTTATGCACATAATTTGATTCATGTACTTACATATCAACTTTACTCAACACAAAACAGGAAATTTAAATTGACAATAATTCTATTTTCTAAAGTACGACAATTTTTGTATGTATATACTTTCTTTATTATACAGTTCTTGCGTTTTGGCTCAAAAATATTTTCATTTTTTTTGTTTGTTATTCCAAGTTTTGCAAGATCAAGAAATCGAAAGTTTGATTAGTCATTTTGATGGCGAAAACACAAGAGAACTAGTTACATGCATACATATCTTTACAAAATGGAGAACAAAGATCGATTCCGTATCGAAGCCTTTCGCGAATTAATCTTATCGAAGTGTATTAGCAAAAAAGAATAGATGCGAAAAAGCAAACTATTTCAGCAAAGTTCGGCCAAAGAAACAAAAGAATGTTTCTTTCTTTATATATTTTCAAAATTATAACAATATTTCATAAGTTTTGGTTAAATATGCTGTAATGCGTAATTATATGAGTAGATTAAAAATACAATCGATCATATTATTTCATATATAGTAATACTGTTTTTTTGATCAGAAAATGAAATATTTAAAGAAAAAAAAATTTTAAAACTTTATTAACGATTAATGATGCGCCTGGTACTCAGAAATTTTTATTGGATCATAAAAAAAAATACGGTTCTGACTTTGTCCGGCCAAAGTGTCCAAGTTTTTTAGGCTCATAACGTGACAATTTTGATTTTTTACAGTGGCAATAAATTACAAAATATATTTTTATCAATAAAATGATCAGAACATGGCGTCGTCAGTGAAGTCCATTTTACGATCTTTGTCCAAAAATGAGGAATTGTATCTTTATACTCTGTCAAATATATACTCTTCTCATATTTTATCTATTATTATAACATTTCATTCAATTTAAACGAAAAAGTGACTATTTTCTTTTTCTATTTTTTTCCTACAAAATAAGGTTATCAAAGTTAAAGAAGTGAATATTGATTAAATGATGAAGTGCGTAATCATGTATTCAAATATAGCAGATGTTTCATGATCCTGTATAACAGTTTTATGAAATTAGTTAGATGAAGGTGTAAATATTATATAAAATTGTAGCAAGTGAACTTGAAAATCAAGCCCAGGCATCCTGATTTATATACATAATAGATATAAAGTAAGTAGAGTTCTATTTTTATAATGTTTAATGCTTTTGAATATACCTTATTTTGAAACTCTAATCATGACAATTATTCTAAAGACGATATACTGGTTTTTATAATGAATATGGGAAAATTCTGGTTTACCATATTTAATACGATAAAACTATCATTTTGGTAAATACTAAACATTTTCACTTAAAATTTATATCATCAAATTTTGAATTTGACGCTATATTATAGTCTTTATAATTAGATTATATTGACTACAAATTCATCTGTTTATTTCCTATTGATTACAACCGTTACTGTTATAGTTTTTTGTGATTGGCTTCCTTCAGAGTCACGTGCATAAATTGTGACGTCATACGTTCCTGGTTCGACATCAGGAACTGTCCAGAAGTAGGCAACAGGCTTTCTTTGCCCAGCATTTTCTGTATTTAAGTAATAAAGAACTCTTTGCTCTTCATATTTGGAATCAAGGCCAACCTTGACGAAGATCTCGATGTAATCTTTCTGGTTATCAGCGATTGAAACATATCCGAGAATTTTGTCGCCAACAGTAACAATCTTCTTGCTCAAGCCAGCTTTATCCAACTTCGGCGGATCATAAGGTCTCAGAATAAATTCTTTCTTAACTTTTTCGGACTCTATGTAATATTTATCTTCGGCAAATAAAATAATTCCCCATGGCTCATCTCTAGGATATAAATCATCTGGTATTGGAAGATATTTTTCAAATGTATATGTAGGATGAGACCATTTGTTGACCTCGAGGAGAAGTTTAGTTTTTCCTTCGTGTACTCCATCGACAAATTGATAATAAATGTCAACCATTCCTTCTTTGTCTTCAAATGAGCCAGATATCTTAATCTTACTTAATTGATGATATGATCTATTAATTTCATTAAACCTGAGAATTGGTTTATCAGTGAGGGAAATTTTTTTGTTAATTTCATTTGATACTAATTTAGCACCTTCTTCCATATCTTCTGCGACGAAATTATAATTGAGAACTTTAAAGCCAGGAGTGATTGGAATTGATTCAGTAAATGTCTCTGGTGTTCCTTTGTTTTTAAATGTGTTTGATATTGTTGTTGTTGAATTAATTGTGAGATTATATCTGATTGTCTCGCCCGGATCGGCATCTGCGATAGTGAATGAAAGATTGACAATGTCTCCAATTTCCATTGATTCAACTTTCGTATTATCGATTACTCTTGGCGGTGTCTTAACCTTATCGTGTGCGGCAACAAGGACAGCAAATGTTGTTGGTGCATTTGGACTAATGATGTGTTTCCATGAGAAAGCATAACCTGTGTTGACACCGCGTAATTCTCTTGTTCTCGTTGTATCTGTTGAAGCAAAGAATGGAATTTGATGAGCAGGAATTTCTTCTGCTCCCTCCCTTTCAACTGGTGCAAGGAAGTGCCTTGTTACTGAGGGTGATCTGTAAACATCTCTCGTGAGGATTGTGTAGTGGATCTTTTTGGCTTCGTTTGTAACAATGAAACCTCTTTCATCGTCTCTCATTTTGATTACACTGTTGTCATCACCAGCGAAGTCAGAGTCAGCGAAAACACCAAGCTCAAAAGCCCTTGGCCAATAATTATTGTTTGTAACTGTGAACTGAAGTCGCTTATATCCTGTTTCATAATCAGTGAATGTTCTGTAAGAAACCATGAAATTATCGGCCTCTACAGTAGTTTGGTAACCACCTGAATATTGCATAATATTGGTCTTCATTGGTTTACCTCCTTCCGCATTAGTCCAGACTCTGAATGCGGCAAAGAAACCTTCGTTGTTGAAAGTCATGTTGGAGCCTATGCCATCGACATCGTAGTATTTAAGGTTGAATAAAGCGTTACTTGGATTTTTGATTGTTTCCCTGGTTATATCTTCAATTCTTCCAATTTCTGATGGTGGAAGTGCAGCATCTGGATCATAGATGAGGAATGATAATGTTGTTTCGTTTCGTGATCGCTTAGATTTTTCATCTTCGAGATAGAATGTAATCGTATGACGCTTTGTTGATAGACCAGATTTGATTGGGAAGAAGAATGCAAACGGTTCAACTGTAGAAGTGGAAACAAAACTGCCAACAGGTTCACGATTTCCATCATCGATCTTTGCATACAATGTGACTGTTTGTCCTCGATCTGGATCTGTTCCATCACCATAGATAACGATTTCGTGGTCCTGATTAAAAATAAGTCTTTCATCTGACAGATACAATGATGTAATATATGGCCTGTCTGGATTATTATAATAAAACAAATGATTTATAGGTTCTGATTTCAATCCATAAACATCTTGAGCCCAAATTGTTAAATTATGCTTTTCTCCAAGTTTTAATGATGAAGGTATTTGGACACTTTTGTGGAATGTTTCATAGCCAACATAATATGCATAATCTTCGAATAGTAATATAGGATCATAATCATCAAATTGATAGTACACGTATACATACAGCTCATCATCTGTTTTACCTTCGATGTAAATCAAATCTTTTGGATTATAATCATCTTGGAATACACTTGTTATGTGGAGTTCCGGAGTTTTACCTCCATATGCATAGATTGTGTTTTTAATTCTATTGGACTCTCGGCCTGATTTATCTACTAGCCAAGCTTCATAATGGTAACTCTTACCTCTAACTAAGCTGATGTTAAAATAAGCTTTTCTCAAAACTTTATCAACCCCTGCTTTTGCAGTAATACCTTGAATCGTCTTACGTTTTCCGTTAATTTCACAATGCATTGTGAGATTATCATCTGGATCATAATCGAGAATTTCGAATAAAAGCTGTTTTTCCCCCGTTTCCTGGTTTAAGTCAGGTGTGATGTCAAATAAAAATGGTTCAGTAGAATATGTAGACTTCGGAACAGCGATGAAGCCGAATTCGTCATATCCACCACTGCCAATTCGACGATTTTGCCATGAAAATGCAAAAACGGAGTCATCGGTTTTCGTAGTGGATTCTAATGAGTTATTCCAATATGGGTAGAAGTTTCTGTCCATGTTCTCTGAGTTTTGAAGTTTGCCAAGGTATAGAGTGTCAACAGAATGATAATATGAACCATTCACAATGAGCATGACAAGACTTTCGTCGTTGTCTTTGGCAGATTTGATCTCAAATGCTCTCCTGTTGAGAACGATTGATAGTGTATCTTGATCTGTCTTGAAATTAGCATCAGCAAACACGCCAAGATCAAATTTGAGTGGCTTTTCTTGGTCATAATTTTGAATTCCGATGAACAATTGTAAACAATCTGCATCGCGATCGTCATGTGTTCCCATGTAGACTCTGTACCTTGACGTGAGTATCTCTGAGTTGTATTGGAGGAATTTTAGCTCACCCTTTTCGTCATCTTTGTCACGGAATGCTACATAGAAACCTTCCTTTCCAGTGATCGAAGTTTCAGTTCCATCCATAACATAAGATAGATCAAATGCTGTTTTTGTTGTGTCTTTTGTTGCATCTAGTTTCATTCTTGCACATATTGCAAGGTTGATTAGTATCGAAAGCATGAAAAATACTATTTGTGTAAATCAGTAACGATAATTGAATAATTCAGACGATATAATTGATAGAAACCACTTCATATGCATTCAAATATTTCATTGTTTGATAACAAACTTTGTCAAAAAATAATTTATCTGAAAATCTTGTATTAAGCTTAAAATATATCATTATTCCAATGTTCGTAAAATTTTATATCTGAAAAGTTTGTATTTCACAGTTTAAATAATATTAAAGATATCAATATTTCACATCTGCGAAGTTTTAAGAATAGTCGCTAATAAAAATAATGTAAAACCTATAAACTCAATTTCTATTTTATTTATCTATTTATATGTTTTACTACCTCTGGAATCATCCTTGTCAATATTTTTTGACAATTTAATACAAAATTGGATGCTTTTCTGTTCATTGTAAATTTTGAATATTTTTTTGCATAACCTGTAATTTTTAAATCTCTCAAAAAGACTCATGATTCTTCAGCTTGTCATGCATGTTGAAATCATATTGAAAATATGTGCTGTTTTGAGAAACTAATCGAAATTCAAAGTTTATGAAAGTCGGCACTAATATTACTATAACAAATCACGATATCATTTGCAGCAAATAAAACCTGATCAAGCTTTGCCTTTCAAAATAATCGGAATAAATTTTATTTATATCAAATATATATTCCTTATCATTAGATCTATAAAGCTAACAGAAATAAAACAATATCTTTTGGATTCCTAATATTGTATCAAACGCAACATGAATATTTTTATAGAATATTAAACTACAAGTAATAAGCAATATAATTATTATTAATTTTCGATTTAAAGCTTGATGTAAATTTTGGATAAATCAAATAAAATAAAGTTTCATTTTTAAGGTATAAAGCTACTTTTGAGTTTTTCATACAAAATTTTATAGCTGTAAAAACATCAACTAATTTACATATATGTACGTATCAAGGTTTTGCACACGATGATTTTTGAGTAATATGTTTGCAAAATTTAACGTTTTGACGTGTAAAATCATCTTGTCGAAATTATCATGCAATGTTAAAATACATAAGATTCAACTCTTAAACTAATTAATGCAATGGGAATATGGCATTAGTCTCCAATAAAACAATACATTTTCTAAGTCAGCATGTTTGAAATCTGACAATTTTGACTCCTAAAAAATCTATGTAAAAATATAATGATTCAAACAATTTAGCTTAATTTTTACTCGTATCCAAAAAATATAAATATAATAAATGCATAATTAAGAAGTAATGAACAATCATCATTGATAGTATTGCAGAATAGATCAGCACTGCCAATCATACTGACAATCATCTTGCCATTGCCTGACCAAACGCCTGGCGCATGGTAAACATTGTAGAATAAATAGCCACTCTTCTTATCAAATGGATATGGTTTGTTGTCAATATATTCATATAATTCATTACGAGCTTCAATGCTACCATGTGGGATGATGGCATTTTGGCTGAGTATCCATGAGCTACCGCCACCTGATCCATTATGAGATGCAAATCCACCATACCAGCCACCTCCTGATCCAGATCTGACACTTTGTCCAACACCTTGTTGTACGCCAAATTTATTTTTACTGTCATTAAGTTGAGCAGCAGCTCCAGATTCAAAGGTAAAACCAAAAGTTGAATTTGCCAGTATCTTATCATTATAAATTCCGTCAATCCAATATCTTTGAACAGTTAAACTACCTCCTGATCCATCATCTTCTTGAAATGGCGTACCAATGTCGATATCAGTACCACCACCTCCTCCAGAGATTATCACGCGATGCCAAAGATCATTTTCAATGAATTTAAGAGCTGTCTGTCATCCACCTGACACAGATCCACCTCATTTCCAGTTTGAGCTACCTCCATCCCCACCGTAGCCTCCTCGAATCATGTTTTGAATCTGATAATTGGAAGATTCATCAGTAGGGTTGTTGTTTTTTCGGCCAAACTGTCCTTTCCCGCCTATTGTTGCATAAGCTTTGATGGTTTGATAGATCTTAATTGTGCCAGCGACATATCCTCCAGCTCCTGCACGATTAGCTGTGTTGATACATGCTGTATTTCCATGATCAATGCATTTATTCTTTGAAATTGTGTAAGAGCTTACAATATTATTGGTGCTACCTCCTGATGCACCATATAGTTCAAATTTGTAGATGCCAGGTGTGATTGAGAATTCAAAATCATGACATTCAAAATTTGAAGAGCATGGATATGTGAAATCATAACTTTTCTTGGATGAATCGAAGGTAACACCTGTTGGAAGATCGTTTGAATTGAATACAAGAATTGATTGTCAGTTTGTCGTTCCTAATTTAGATTCTGTCACTTATCTATTTTACACTTCAATCTGACATGTAAACCTATCACTTTTTGATCATGCATTTCCGTATGCCACAATAGTTTAATAAAATAATAAAATTAAAAAAAATAATAATCTGTTATATTCAAATTTGTTTATATCTGAAAAGTGGGATTTTAAAATCGAATTATGTTATAAATGTTATATTTATAGTAAAAATGAAAACGATGGTGTTCACAAATAACGGCGAGCCGTTGACCTCATAATATTAATTATATATATAGTATTGTGCGATCATTTTTGATGATTTTAAATTTCAATCATATTGAATTATGATTAGCTTTGAAATTATTTTTTCCATTAATAATATATTCGATGTATAAAATATTCAATATTAATTCAATATTTCTCATTCATATCTAAGAATGTTTGCTTTCCTAGTGTACTCTGCTTTAACATCAAAAGGCTGTCCAGCAAGGATCCTCGACTCGTACACTTTAAATTTAACTATTTCTAACACAGAAAAAGTATGTATTAATTCTGATAAATTTATTGTTTTAAGCGATAATGATTACCACGTTAAATCCGGAAGTAGGGAAGGAAAACCAGTTGTTGTTATATCAGATCAAGAATCAGAAATCACATGCCAAGAAGAATCCTGCAATATTTTCATAACTCAAATACCAGATAACGAAAAAGGACGCATTTCTGGCACTAATTTTGATAATTTTGAAGTCCCAGCTGAAGTTTCCTTGGTTTTACCATTTCCAGCTGCAAAAAAAAAGTTAACATTTTATCCCGAACAGGAAACATCCTACCGTTTCGGTTCATTTAATGAACATCTAAAAGCCAAACAAGTTTTAAAGACTGGATTGCCAAATAGTGTTACGTCATTTTTTCCAAATAGTTGCCAAGTCACATTTCATGATGAGAGTTTACCAGACTTACCACCCAAGATAATGCCAACAGCCACTGGTTTCTATGACAAATCAGCCTTAAAAGATGCTGTGTCAGGTCAGCCAATAGATGAACAAACTGGTGGTGAAACAGGCGGAGAAACTGGTGGCGAAACAGGCGAAGAAACAGATGAAATTGATGATGTGAGTTCATTTAACAAATTAACTGAATACTCGTGCTCACTGTTACTAAAACTACAAAATGTCCCATATGCATTACCAATTCCGAAAGGAGATTCGATTTGTTTCCCTCACAACATTGTTCTGTACTCTAAGGACAAAATATTTGTCAAAGCACGAAACATTGCTGGAACCTCAGAGAACCAAACATTATCTGAAGTAAAGACCTACATCAATCCATTTGTTGTCCGCTCCAATGCAAACGAAATTAAATGTGTTGATTCGAAGAATTGCTCTGTGATGGTTGGTCGTGTTGATCTCTCAGATAATGGATACAGTATCATAGTATTAGGTACACAAAATGCTGAAATCTCTTTTAAGCAAACGATTTCAAGTCCAGATGTTGCTTTCAACTACTACAACAAAAATCCTGCACATTTCGAATTCAGGACGGACGGAAAGACACAATATAAACCTCCAGAAGGTGACACAAATAGCTATCAAACAAGGTTTAAACTCACAGGCGAAGCGTCCGATGTCGTCATAATGATCACGCCAACGAAAACACAGAGCGAAGACGAAGATTGGTTCTTCCCAGAAATTGTTGGGAGATTCCCTGAGAAAGCAGTTGCATTCTCCGAAAATGATGTAAAGAAAGAATATAATTCACCGGGATCAGTTGAACAGGCAAACAGCGAAATGGGCGATGGAAAGGCTGAGGAACCGAAAGTAGAAGGTGAACAAAAGAAGAAAGGTCTATCAGGCGGTGCAATCGCAGGAATAGTCATTGCTGTTATTGTTGTGATTGCTGTTGTAGTTTGCGTGTTAGTTTACTTTTTGGTCCTAAATAAGTCTAAATCTGATACTGATTCTGGCAGCGGTCAAAATGCTTAAGTTTTTAATAAACTTTCGGATTTCTCAACATTTAATTCTTTGATAAAGCTGTTGCAGTTCAACAAACAAGGAAAATGATAATCTAAATTTAATAATCGTCTTTTTTAATTTTAATTTATGATTCATTAATGACAGCACCAATCATGGTATTTCTTTTCTTTACTCGATATTTTCTAAATGAATTAATATTGAAAATATCCAATAATATTAAATTCTATATGGCACTTCCTTTCATATTCTAATTCAAGAGAACTGCAGTTCTTCAACTTTTCAGATGTAAGGCTGCTCGCTGGTAGCTCAGGTGTGAGTGAGTAAGGGATCTTAAAATTTAAAATGTCAGAAAATTAAAATTGACACAAATTACATGATTAAAATATTAATTGGCAATAATTATTTTACATGTCAATCATCTTTCTGAAAAATAAAAATTGACTCAAATTTTCAATTCGTCAGAGAATTTGAAAATAAAAAATTTACATGTCAAATAATTTGTTATGGCAAAAAAATATTTTACATGTCAATAATTAAATTCGAAATATAATTTTGACAATAAAGTATTTTACGTGACAATATTTTAATATGTCACTTTTTATTTCTAAACGGATAAAATTAATAAAAATTTTAAAAAAATGGAAGAAATTGAAGCAGGAGATTGGAAATCGCGATTGCAGGCGTATGAGCATATTATTGAGCTCATGGCAACGCCAACAACCGCTCTATTGAATCAATTACAAGTACAATTGCCTAATTACCTCGCAGATATTAATCCTACTTGCCAGAAAACAGCCTTAACAATTTGCGACTTATTTTTCAAATCAGGAGCAGAAATCGAGTATGATACCATTGCGGCAACCCTTATTGACAAATGTTTAAGCGCGAGACAGCAAAATTCAGACGCAGCGGTCCCTTTAGTCATACAATGCCTCAAAAACAGCCGCGAAAAGGTTGCTGAGCTTCTTTTCAAGAAAATCATGTCGAAATCACCACACACAATCCTTGCAGTTATATCAGTAGTTATCGCACACCTTGTTTCTTTAACGCCAAAAGACAGCGAAGAAGCAAATCACTTCATACAACTTCTCACGCCTCTACTACAGCACAACGACCCTAAAATACAGAAAGAAGCAAGCGGAGCAATCGAATCAGCAAAAGTTGCAATTGGAAAATTCGATGCTACAGATCCTAACTCGTCGAAATCGCCTTCTAAGGAGCTGGTGACGCCGTCCAAACAACCCTTATTTGAAGGAGAAAACAGCTGGCCGACTTTGATTATTTCAGAAACGTGGAAAGACAGAAAAGCGGGCTACGAATTACTCCTTTCGCTTATTACACCAGATTTTCCGCTTGCACAATACGAAAATATGTTTTTAAACGCAATAAATGATGAAAAACATGTTGCTTGCAACGAAGTCGCTGTTCAGTGCATCGAAAAGCTTGCACTGACATTCAAATCCCAATTATCGCGCAGATTACGTGAATATATTACGCCTGTATTAAATGCAATGAAAGAAAAACGTCAAAGTCGCTTTTCAAATCTTCAAAGTGCCTTCGATGCCGTTGCTCTCAACATTGTATCAGGTTCGCCGTACGAACAACCATTTTTAGAGTATATTCTCAAAATGTTGACAAATCAATCGATTCGTTTACGAGAAGAAGCTGTTGCCTTCATTATTCGATGCCCAGTTTTACCAGTTTCGGCACCTGTACAAGATCAGCTCATGAAAATGGCTGATGATGCAAATCTTTCTGTCAGAGACGCCGTTGCTAAAGCACTCACTAAGATTGGACTCCAAAAGACAGGAGAAATCAAAATACCAGAGAAACAGCTCCAAGTTGCGAGGCAAAGAGCAAAATCTCCAGATACAAGAAGATCAATTAAGCGTAAACCGACTTCACAGACAGCTGTAAACGTTTGGAGGGACTGGATAGAAGACGAAACAAATAACCTTTTGACAAGTGGCCAATGGAATCAGGTTACATTGGGTCTTGAACAAGTTCGCAAACAGTTTGAAGAGGATGCTTCAAGCAATCCACAAGCTATAGCTGCTGGACTTTCCAATACATTCATCGGAAAGACATTTACACCAAAAGTTATGGCGAATATTGTCAAAGATATTTTATTCTTCATTAAAAAGGAAGATTCACAGAAGATGGCTGATGATGCCATCTCACAAGTCCTTTTGTTTGCATTAGAAAAACTTCCTGACAAAAAATTAGAAGCATCATTATTCGAACTCTTAGATGCAACTTGTGAATGCAATGGTGGACAGTATGTCTTTAATTTCTTCTACCAGCACCTTGGCGCAAAGAATCCTGTCATTCCAAACAGAATCGCAACATATTTCGCTCATTATCTCAGTCTTCAAGAAACTTCTGATATCGACATAGAAGGCTTTTCACAGCAGATCAAGCCTTTGTTCACTCACAGCGATCAAAGCGTGAGAAAAGCTGCAAATGAATGTTTAGTCGCCGTTTCTAACCTAGGTGGCACAGAAATGCTCGACAACTTCAAATGCGTCAAAGCACAGCAGATCAAAGAAGCCAAAGAGAGAAACAACGATAATCAAAACAACGAACTCGACAAAGTTGTCCAATTAAACGAAATTCCATCAGATATATCCGACAAAGAGCCGCCATCTGTCATACAGTCAAACATTCCGACAAAACAGAAGCCGCAGTCATCAATTCCTGTTCCTAAGCGTTCTCAGTCACCTAAGAAGAATACAAGGGCTGGACAGTCGCCTGATCCAAAGAGTGCCAGAGATTCATCGCCAGAACAACGCGCATTATTCAGCAAGAACATTTTGAGCGCTGTAACACGTGCAGGCTCAATGCTCGAATGCAAGAAAGGCATGGAAGAGGTAGAGTCAATGCTCACTAAAATGCTCGAGAAGGATAAAGCGAATACTATTCCATATTCTGATTTCGCTCCATTATTCGAAAGATTACGTCCATGGTTCAAAGACTCAAACACAAACATTGTATTAAGTGTTGCCAAAGACGTGAATCTTTCGTTGAAGTTAATCAACGTTTCTGACATTGCAAATATTCCGAAAGAGTTCTTCAGTGATATGATGCTTTTGCTGAATTTCACTGTCAAACAGATAAGGTTGATGTGCCTTCAAAACATGAATTTGGTTTATTCAATGTGGCCTTCTTTCATCCCAGAAGTTTATCTCGACGTTTTCCAGCGCTTGAACGCTGAAGGAAAAATCTACGCTATCAGATTTTTGAAGGATCTCAACTATGATATGGACGTGCAAACATATGCAAGCTTCATTACAAACTGCATTGCAAATAAAAGTGATGAATTCCATGAAGCAGCAAATCCAATTATTATTCAGTTCCTTAACCTTCCTGGTGCTGTTGAAGCTGTCAGCAAAGCAGCCGAAGAGTTCCCACCTGCTAAGAAGTCACACATCAAGTCAGCGATGCAGATTTTGCTGAAGAAAGATTCACAGCAGAATCAGAGGAACGATTCAAAACCACAGGAATCATCTCTCTTCAATCACACGCCAACACGCGATGAAACTGACGAGAGAATTTCTGGAATTGATCCTTTCTTGCCTCTCAAGATTTTGAACATGGACGAAGACTCAGAGTCGTTGACAGATATTCTCAAAGCTCACGCTGAGACTTACTTCCCAGAAACAATCATGGATACTGATTTATCCGTTATTTCATCAACATGCAAGATGCTTTTACAGATATTATCAAAAGATTTCGAGCACTTTTCACTCATATTGGATATTGTATTCCTTTGGTGTGCATATCAGACACTTTTGATGCGTCAAATCGACGGTTTTGCTGAAATCATCGGCTTTCTTGAAAGTCTTCTTCCAGCTCTCAAAGAACACGACAGACAGTTAACACAATATGAATCATCTCTTATTACACCGATGATTCTTGAGTGCTATGGAAGAAACAGCTCGACGTGGTCTCGCGTCAAAGAATTCATTTTCGAGTCATGCGATACACAAGTTTTGCTCGAAGTTTTAGTTCACATTTTATCGATTGCTACATCAGTTTTCGTTCTGACTGCTACTTACCAATGGCTCACAGAGATCATCCCTAATGCTGACGTCACTCCTTATGTCGATGATTTGAGGAACAGCTCTGCAAAAATATTGAAACTTGTTTCGGCAAACAAAGCAGAGAATCCAGAAATATTCAACGCCGCGACAGAATTCAACAAATTCCTCGAAGACTACATCAGCCCTCCGCAGCCACAATCACCACAGCAACAGCAGCAGTCTCCACTTGCATCACCACAGCATCAAGACTTAGAATCGCCAAAGAAAGAAGTCATCGAATCTCCGAAGTCTCCGAAGAAAGGAAAGAGAGTCTCAGAGCGAATCCAAGAGCCAGAGCTTGATGAAGACGACAACGAGCCACAGTTTGTCGAACCACCACGCAGTGCCAGAGAGAGCAGCAAGTCTGAAGCACCAAAGATGTCAGTTTGCATGCTAAACGATGCAGTAAGTGATGCACTCGAAGATCCAAAGATAATGATTTATTCATGGATCAACGATTTGATGTCGGACGAAACAGGCACTGCTGTTCCAGCTCTCAAAGCAATCTCAGCTCAACTCAAGAAGGATGAAGCCATATTCAAGAATCATCTTGACGCATTGATGGTTTTGCTTTTATCTAAAGTCCACACGAATTTCGCGATGGCAGAGCCACCAACTAGATTCTGCAAATACATCGCTTTCTGCTTGCTCACTCTCTTCAGTGAAACCAAGCTGTCTCCGCTCATTCCTAAGGAGTACATTCAGCAATTGTTATATGAAATGATGACTCACTTGACAAATGGAACTGCTGAAGGTGTTCTCAATCAAGTTATGAACGCAATCATCATTAAAGTCATCGAAGACTGCTCGATGTTTGCATTCATGGGCTTACTTGCTGCCATCGGTGAATATGAAGGCGACTGGCAGAGGAACTTCAGCGAGAAATGGCTTAGACTCGCAATCAAGTGCTTCGAAGCTGCAGGCGCAAGAATTTGCGAGCTCGGAAATCAAAATGATATATTTAATTCATTTGCGCTCATTGACCAGTTCTTTGAGATGCATGACAAAGAAAGCATGCAGAAGTCTCAGATGGGACTGAAGGCATATCAGTCAATCAAGAACTATGGAGAACTCGTCATGAAGAATTACAACGATGTTATTACATCAAAAGATAACCTGAAGAAACTCGGTCCAAACTCTGTTATTCTTCACCTGCTTAACGTTAATGTTTCTCAAAGCTCATCCATACAATCATCTGGACATCAACCAAGTAGACTGAAACCACTTAGAGGTGGTAATATGTAAATTAGATTTTTTGTTTTTCTTTAGCAAACTATCATCTTTTTAATTTTTTATCATGAAAAAAAAAAACTCATTTTTATTCATTCTGTGAAAATTTGTTGCATGTTATTGCAAAAATTAAAGCAGATAACGTGTGTAAAGATATAAATTTATTTGATTTTGTTGGATGATAGATATCTTAAAGATAACAACATTTTGAATGGAAATATTATTATTTTAGGCACGTCACACCCATTTTTTGGTGGTTAAGCTTTAAAAATAGAAAGATTTAATTTCACCTTATATAAATATTTTTTGTCATGTATTGATTTTTACATGACAAAAATTAATGAAACCGTTGACGTTAGCAAGTGGTTTACATGGAGAATTTTTTTCCATTGCTTTTGCAAGCTGAGGAGTTTGTGCATTGTCACTGCTATATTTTGCCATTTGACAAATAAACAATTTAATAGTAATTTAATTTGGCACTTTTATTATTTTGTATGCACAGTCTTTTTATTAAATCTCAACGAAGAGGTTGGTATTTTAAACAAAATACAGCCCTAATCATTAATAATAAACATATTAAAGGGTCTTAAAAGAATTTACAGGGACCTTCATTGTAAAATTTGTCAACTATTTTTTAAGATTTCGTTTGTAGAATTTTTTTGCAATATGTGGCACACTGTAGCATTAAAAGCATTCCGAATTTTCTGTCATTTAGAAAAAGTAAAAAATTATGACAACTAAATTAATCGGTCCTATGTGGATATATACGATCGATTCCTACTTTTGAAGTCACTTTTTGAATGTTAAAAGTTTTTGAACTTTTTTATAAAAAATGGCTGAGCAACAATACAAGATCGCTGTCCTTGGAACAGGTGGTGTCGGTAAGACATGCATCGTTCTTCGTTTGACACGCTCTAAGTTCGACCCAGAATACGTCCCAACAATTCAAGACTTTTTCGAGAAGCAAATGGTGATCGATGATAAATCTTATCTCTTGAACATCATTGATACTGCCGGTCAGGAAGAAATGAGCCCAATCACAGATATTGCCATCAAAGAGGCGCAAGCGTTTGTTATTGTATATTCAGTTAAATCTACAATCTCATTCCAAGAAACAGAGAAATATTACAACAAGGTTAAGCAAATCAACCAATCACCAAAGATCGTTCTTTGCGGAAACATGTGCGATGTCTCCTCCGAGGACAGAGCTGTAAACCAGTCTCAGGGCTATACTTTAGCTCAAAAGTGGGGATGCAGCTTCTTCGAAACATCTGCTAAGGATGATATCAATATTAATGAAACATTCCAATGTGCTTTGAAATTATTGCTCCCACAGGGCAAGAATAGCCAGTCTGGCGGAGGTTGCTGTTATATTGCTTAAAACAAATACAAATATTTCTTCGAAATTATAGAACCAAATTTTCACGTAAATTAGCTTTGATGTTTTAACATTTTTTATTATTTGCACCCATATACGTCATGGCGATTCATGGAACAATATCCATGATACGACGAACATATATTGGCATAATTTCATAATTTATTTTTATATAATGAGAGTAATGCATTTCATGTCTTTAAGACATGCTTTTTATAAATTTTAATAGATTTCACTGCATCTCCAAGGGAAAAATATAGAGCCATATTAAATCTTTGGTTAAAATGGCTGTTTACTACAATGTATGTGGATATATTAATGATCATTAGCATGAGATGATATAAAAAGTGATATACATCACGAAAAAAACAACAAAAACGAAATTTAAGGAATTTTATGCTTAAAAGCACTCGATTCTTGAATGTGCATTTCAATACATCATAATTTTATATTTTCGAAAACTCTAGTCCGATGAGAGGATCGAAATTTTTGCAGTTGCATTAAAAATTTCGTATAGTCAAAGAATATTGATATTATTGCAATATATAACGTACGAAATGGATAAATACCAATAACTGAAAGACCAAAGACAGACATTAGACGATTTTTATTAAAACAGATTGTAACCAAAGACAGATATCAGACGAATTTACGGATGAAATAAAAATAGGTATAAAATTAGCTTTTATACATAATACTTATATTTAATGCATAACTACATGTAAAACTAACTAGATCATCCGCACTTCCAGCTTTGAACAGCAACCGGATCGATATCGAAGTAGATGAAATGCTTTTTCTCGTAGGTGACGAAGGTGCCGAATGAGCGGCAGACGACACAGTGCCATGTTAGTTTGTATGTCTTGTCAAACTCTTTCTTGATATAGGAAGCAATATCTTTCTCAATGTTGAAGGAATCGAGGGCCTGGGTGGCTGTATCGATGGCCTTCTGCTGTATTTCGTCGGAAATATCGACCATCTTGAAAACAGCGCGCTTGTTTATTAAATATCAATTAACTTCTGCGAGCTTATTTCAGATGAATTATTATGTAGAATGGTACCATTTGTAGTGTTATTAGAGCATGTTAATGTATACGAAACCAATAATGAAAAAATTAAGCAAATATAGTCGCAAACGCGTGAAAAATATGCAAACACTATCATAGAAGCATAATTAAGCCAAAAATCATGTTATACATGTAACATCAATTTGTCACCTTTAAGTCAAAAAATATTTACATGTCAAAATGTATAATATTTGATTTTGAGTCATTCAACGTAGAAAGTTTTCAAAACGGAACAATTCCATGTTTAATGAGATTATTAACGTATATCAATGGAAAACTGTGTGTAAATGTTTGAAAAAAGTGTTGATATGAAAATGATTTTTGACATGTAAAGTTTGTCAAAAAATTCGAATTGCTCAAAATTTTATATAAATAAATAGAGAATATATATGCTGTTTGGGGAATAGAAAATAATTGAGAATATTTGTAAATTAACGCCCTTAAACTATTTTTAATTAGAAATGACTGGAATCGGCAGCCTTCCACCCCTTCCTAGAGAGGGCCAAGAAGCGATGAAGATCCAAGAGTGGTTTTCAGATTTAAATGAAACCAATATCGAAAGAACTGCAAATCTTATATATGCTTCACAATACGCAAGACAGAAAGATCATACACCAACCCTCGTTAATGAGCTTATCAGAGTAATTCCATTGAGAACAGATTTAACGCCATTTATCGAAATGCTCAAGATTTTAAGATCAAGACAATCGCAGGCAAACGCAATTCAATATCTCTTCACTCTCATTGCATCATCCAGCTTGGCTCTTAACGTTGAATATAATGTTCACATCATTGTTCCTTATTTATACTTCTTAAGAAAACTTATAACGGCCAAAGTCATCGAAATTTGGGATTTAGTTGTCCAAATCAAGAGATTTGTTAATAACAAGCCAAATCTTCAGTTCCTTTGCCTTTGTTACTTTGCTCCTGAAATTCAATATTCAGATAAAGAATATTATGCATATCTTAAGGAAAAGGCTTTAGAAATGAAAGTTACAGAACCAATTTTGGCCCCTCATCAGCAGAATTGGGCTGAATTAGAAGCAAACCGTTTCCAAATCTTGAAAGAATACATTGATTTTGGTGTTAGGAAATCCAGCATGGAGTACATGTTGCTCACAGACAACGTAAATGAATTCAGAAAATACTTTGAAGCAAATAATATTGAATTCAACGTCAGAATCCCAGAAAACGCTTTCACACCAGTGGAATTCGTCCAGTGGTCTCCATACGCTATAGAATATGCGACATTCTACGGATCTGTCAACTGCGTCAAGTATTTGATCGAAAAAGGCGCATCTCCAACAAATATTGCCCAATACGCTATCGCAGGTGCAAGCATGACGACGATTCAGTTTTGCCAAAACAATCACATCTCTTTCAAGAACTCTCTTCGTCTTGCTCCTTATTATCGCAGACTCGATATCTATACTTACGTCATGCCACTCATCAAGAAGCCAAATCTCGGCAAGGAGCTTGGTTTCTGCATGGTTACAGCAGCTGGCTCAAATGATATCAGAATTTTCCGCCAGATTTGCATGGACGGTGGCTACATCAATTTCTACGATGAGAACAAGGAAACACCTTTGATCATCGCAACAAAGAAAGGAAATGTTGAAATGGCCAAATATATTTTAACATTCCCGAATGTAAAGAAGGATGTCGCAAACTGCTGGGGTAAAACAGCTGCTGAGCTTGCTCCAAAGTCATTGCAGGAAGTTTTCGCTCCAAAGAAGAAAGAGAAAGAAAATTAATTTTCTATTTTATTGTTCAGAAAAAAATGATGTGGTGATATTAAAGTTTATCTATTTGGATTATAAAAATTCATCTCTGTTATAATTTTATCCTTCAAAAACAAAATTATTTTTGAACAAAATTATTTTCTTCTTAAAATCTATTTTATTCATCTCATATTATATATTATATCCCAAATATTATAAATAATCTATTATTTTGATATAAATTGATACTTTTCTATGATTATCAAAGATTTTTGATTTAAAATTTGCTTTATAGCTTAATCAATTTGAGATTAATTTATTTTCAATCCAAAATAAAAGATTTAATAATATTTATTGACTTTTTATTAAAATATTTTTTGAAAATTATATTTTCATATAAAATTCTATTTTGTTAGAAAATGTTGATAGGATTGATCATATTCATTAGAGATATGTTATTGTTTAGTTTAATTACAGCATTTTTTTTTTATTTTCTTATTCTAAATATTTTGTTTCTAAATCTGTGTTTTGTGGATAAGAGAAACAAGTATTTAAAAGAATTTTTATTTTACATTATAAAAAAACAAAAGAAACAAAGTTGTTACTCCCAGGAAACTTTGATAACATCTTCATCTTTGAACGATTTCATGCAATACGGACATTTATTGTGGCACTTCTCTTTTTTAAGACATTTCTCGCAGAAAGTGTGGCCACATGTACCCAAGCACAGGTTCCTCTTGCAATCCTCGCACTTTATCGCGTCTTTCGAGTGAGATTTACGATGTTTAGTATTATTCGATTTCATAGAATTTGTCTGAGACTCAAGAGTTTCGATCTCCTTGTTTATCTTCTTGAGCTCGTCCTTCTTCTGGCTTAGATTTTCCATTGAAACGTCAATTAAAAGCTTATACCAGTTATCTGCTGGAACCATTGCTGCTTGTGTCTCAAGAACATCGACGCTTTCGTATTTCTTGCCTGTTGTGCTGAAAACTTTCACGAATTCTTCGACATCAGCTGTCATTTGTGATGCGACTTCAAAACAGTGTGCATAGGCCGTGAAACCATCATGAATCTGGTCTAAGATGATTTCTGATGCGGCCTTGAGCTGTTTCATTTCCTGACTGTCTGTTGGTTTCGATCTTTCAATTTTTTCGTCTAATTTTGAGATTGTTTCGCGGAATTCTTGGTTTGTTGCATTTGCTTCGGCACCAAACTTCTGAAGATTGTCGAGGAAAGCTTTAAGTTTGTCTGTATCAATGATTGATTCGATCATTTTTGTTTCTGCATCAATGTAGCTTTTATTCGAATTTATGCATTTTTGTATTGAATTGGATGAGTATTTAGATTTAATTACCTTAATTGCGCGAAGTTCTGCGAGTTTAATATTCATTTCAGTATATTTCTGTCGAATTGATGAAGAATCGTTCTTAATTTCGTTAATTGACTTGACTAAGTATTGTCCTGTTCCGTGGAAATTGGATCTAATCTGTCCTATTGTAGAAGAAAATTCATTTATATTTTTAGTATTGATTGTTAACATCTTTGAAAACTTTTCACGTGTATTTTTGTGGATTCTAATTAATGTTTGGAACTGTGGATGCTTTGAGACGATGCTAACGCTTGGATTTTGCAATAATAATTTATTTTCGTCATTTTTAGCGACTAAAACTGAATTTGCGTCTGTTAGTTTTTCTATAAGACTCATTAGTTTCGTATTTACTTCTTGTAATGCGCAAACTTTATCATATTGAGTTGGATTTGATTTAAGAAAAGCTGGAGTGACTTTAATTAGCTTTGTAAACTCGAGGGGATTTGGTGGGTCAACAATGAATTGAAATGATACTGCAGCTCTTTTCATATTCGGTAATTTTCGGAGTTTGAAGAAAATTTCACTTAAATCGAGTGATTTTATGAACAAATCGTTAAGTTTTATCATCAATTTATTGCTTATTGGGTCTGTTATTTTAGTCTGACTTGTATTCTGAATAATATCGTGGCAGAGAGTAGATATATATTCATACTCCTCAATTAGATTAGTTTTGCTCGCAAAAACTATATCCGGTAATTCAAACTGTTTCCTGAATATGTCTATGATCTGTTTGAGACGGTCCTCGTATTTTTCGCTGGAAGCAATAATTCCGTTTAATGCAGAGTTCACTGAGAAAATCGAGTCATTCGTTTTGCGCAGCTCGTCGAATTGGTCTGTCAGCTCTTCGTGGACGATCTTCAGGTTCGACTGGGAACGTTCTAACCTGCGTTTCGTCATTCTTCCTAACCGAACAGACTCTTTCAATTTATTTTTTATTAGCAAGGGTCTTGCAAAAATAATAAGGGGTGTTTTATATTTTTCATTTATTTTTTGCTTAATAAAACATTCATTGATCATCTTCATAAAAATGTCAATCTACTACTCACATGTAAATTACCTATTGGATTGTTCTTTATTAAAAATGAGGCTAAAAAATAATTGAAAAATATTCTAATGGTGATGATCAAAATGCAGATTAAAACAATTGAACTTCTTCTTACCTTGCGTAAAACTTTAGTAATTTTTTTGATATCTTCAAATAAAATTTCGTTCATTATCAAAATTCGCTATTACACGTCTTGTGGATAACGCTACAATATTAGAAAAGTGTATTCAAATGTAAATTCAGCGTATTTATTACAATAAAAGCAAAATTCGAAAGTCAACATTAAATCGATTATCGAAATTCTAATTAATTGTTAAGTCTTATGACGTGTACTTGGTTATTAGCAACATTACAAAGTAAATGCATATCAAAATAAACTCTTTAAAATATCGAAAAATCTAAATCTCAAAATTGCCTTAGTTATGTTATGCATTTTATACTTTATTTGATAATTATTACAGTTCCTAAAGTTTTTATGATCTTGTTATAATCATAATTTTATACTGCGGAATATTTTTCTAAAAATTGAAAATTTCCACTAATAATAGCAGTAAATATATAGCATACAAAATGAATTTATATTATGTCATGATAAAATTATATAATTCTAATCCAATAATAAGTTACAGCTCAAAAGAAGTGCCCGAGGAATTTTAAAAAATTATTTTTGAAAATTAACATAAAATATGATAAATATAGCCAATAAAAAAGCGAAATACGCAATAAAATCGAGGGAGTAAAATTTGTTACATCAAATTGAGCACTTTTAACGTACATTTTTCGAAAACCCGCCAATAAAAATTGCTTTTCTGAAGATATAGACCAAAAATAAAGTAGGAAAGGAAAAATTGAGAACATTGGCGGGCTTTGTCACTTTTATCAAAATCATGGAAGTTTCAGCCCTTGCTCCTACACGTGCCCGCAGACAGACTGTGCATCTGACTACTAATGCCACGTGGACGAAAGAAGAAGACGATCTCTTGACGCAAATCGCTTCTTCACAGGAAAATATCGCATGGAGTGTAGTCGCTAAGCTGTTTCCGAACAAAACAGCTCCGCAATTGGCTGGAAGATGGGAAAAGGTTTTGGATCCGCACCTTATCAAAGGATCATGGACAAGAGAAGAAGATGAAATTATTATAGATTTCGTTTCAAAGAACGGCGACAAAGATTGGGCTAAGCTAGCTCTACTACTCAAGGGAAGAACCGGAAAGCAATGCAGAGAAAGATTCAAAAACCATCTTGATCCAAATGTTGCGAAAAATTCATGGACCGAAGAGGAAGATAACAAGCTCATAGAACTACACGCCAAGTTTGGAAACTCTTGGACAAAGATTTCTCACTATTTCGAAGGTCGAACTGATAATTGCATTAAAAACAGATGGAACAGTACTCTTAAGAAGAGACTTGAGCGCAAAGAGAAGGGAGAGCCCCTCATCATGAAGAGAGGAAGAAAACCGAAATCTGTTAAGATGAACATGCCAAAACCAGATTTATCAGATTCTTTGTCTTCTACTGGATCTGTTTGCTCTTCGCCACTTCGTCCGTTCGATGGGAAGAGGAGTATAATCGATTTAGTCCCCTTGACAGAGAATCTTTCGATTATACAGGCGAGATATGAAAACAACAAATCCCCGAAGCCAATGGCATCTCTCGAGGAGAATAGGAAGGGCTTATTTGAGCTCATCGGTGCGGCTGCAAAGTAATTTAGTTGTCTATGTCTTGTTTCTTCTGTTTATTTATTAGTAAATCATTATTTCTACTTTAATTCTGTCTATCATTTAAAAAATATGCTATTTCTATCTATTTTATACTAATTATCAAGTATTTATAAAGAAACATGCATTTTTTCTTAAAATATTTTCAATTTTTGGAAATAAAATAGGAATCATAGAAAATATTTAAGTTTATTTGTTATATTGATGCATCTAAATAAAATTATAGGTAATATATGTTTTAAAAATGAAAATTTAAAATTTGAAAATAATAAATTAGAAAAACAGACAAAATATATATGAAAGAAATGGAAATAAAGAAGATTTAATATTAATGGAATTAAAGAAATTAAAATAAAATACAATGAAATTTTAAATGATAAAAAAAATCTTTTAAAACATGAAATAAATTAGTAGTGCTCAAGCCAGAAAGCACCTCGTTGGCCACTAACAGATCTCTCTCTATGTCTTCCTCTTCTGTCGCCAGAATCGTCTGAATCGACATAATCGCCTCTCCTGCTGTGTCCGTGATGGCGTCCGTGGCGGCTTGGTCTATGATGGTGATGGTGGTGATGTCCGTGACGGTGATGATGATGTCTGCTTCTTCTTGATTCTTCCTCATCTTCACTCAAAAGCTCGTCGTCGTCGTAATATTCGTAATCATCGGAGCCTCCTTCGTATGGATCCTCAATATTTTTAAGTCTGAGTCTGAGAGCAAGTCCTATGAATACGAAACCGATCAAAAGCAAGTGATTTGCAAACGAAACAAATGCAGTTGCTTTCGCGAGATTCCTGACGATGTATATTGTAACTTGTATTGCTGGATCAATGAATAAGCTCAATGGGAAGTTCTTTGTCAATGCTCTTGGTAAGATTGTGGTGAGATAGATAGACATGTTTCTAATTGGGTCATCAATGATTCTTGCTGTTGAATCTGGTCTGATCTTAGAATTGTAATAAGCATAGAAACTCTCAGAAGCAAAATTAGTATAAAACTCTGTAGCAGAAGACTTCATATTTGCAAATCTTTCAGTAATGTTACCTTCAATCATAGGAGCAAGTGCATTAAGCATTGTTAATGCTTCCTTTGCATTTTGTTCAGTTTGCTTTCCTTCAAGTTGTGTGCGAATCTGTGATATTGTATCTGTGTAGTTGATGAAGGAAGGAAGAGAAACGGCGGAGTCAATATTTGTGATGAATTCCATATTTGTGCCGATTGCTTCTTTGACTTGTAGTGAAAGAAGCGCTGCATAAAGAGAATGAAGAGCTGTAATCAGATTCCCTTCGCCGTAAACTCCTTTGAGGTAGTTATAAGGAATCATGGAAGATGCGTTGAAGAACTCAATGAGGCTCTCATTTCCATTTGCGAAAATGAAGTTTGATGGTGTCCATTCTTCAAAATTGAAATTAGTTTGAGGAATGCGATAAGACAAGTTAGAACTGTATGTCTGTATTAAGAGTGAGTACTCAGGATAGAGAATCAGGTTTCCTGTGAACAATCCGCCGATTGATTTGACTAAATCGGCAGTGGCATCGAAAAGCTGGCTGTTTGTTGATACAAGGGCAGTGGAAAGCATAGTGGAGGCAACACCAACAGCAAAGACTAAGAAAATAGAAAGCCATGGGAAGATGCAGTTAAATCTTGAGCAGAAAAGGCCGAAAAGCAAGCCATGGAATGCGAATATGTACAAGCCAATCATGAACAACAAAAGTGTTGCATAGAACAAGAAACTTACAAGAATTGTCCAAAATGTGTTCTTATAGCTTGATAAGCCGAATCCTAAGATGCTCTCAACTGTTGTGTTGCTGTTTGCCCGACAAAATTCATAGATTGGCTCTAAAACTGGTGAATAATCAAGGAATTTAGAGTATTCATCTTTCTTCTCTATATATGGCTTAATAAGCTTTTCTTCAGTGCCTGACAAACTTGTATTTACACTTTCAAGTGATTGAGTGATATTGTCCTTTGATTCTTTTGATTTAGTAATGATATCTTCAAGTTTTGGAGATGTAACGCCAGCAGTAGTTAATTTGGTTTGTAATTCCTTGATTTGCTTGTTTAAGTCAGCATTTTCATCAAATAATGGATAAATTGATGGTGCTTCGGTCAAATTAGATTTCATGTAAGCAAAATCAGCCATCATCAATGTTTTGTGTGATGAGACCGATTTGTTATAATTATAAGAAAGGTTCTCTAATGTGAGGTTGATTGGAACAACAAGATTCTCGTTAATACTTGCTTCGATATTACCTGTTCCGTTTTTGACGTCGTGAACGAATGTTTGTATTGTGCTGTCGAGTTTGAAGAAGTTTGTCTTGGCAGCAAGCAGTGGTTTTCCAATATAGAAGAAAATAATTGAAGCAACGAATAAACAAAGGATTCCTAAGTAAAAGAAGATCATTTGGTATATTTTTGGTGATTCTTTCTTAATTGGATGGCCACAGCATGCAAAACAGCAGCAAGCAAAATGGAATAATATATTGATCACGAGAAGTATCAAAAATATGAGAGATGGACATACAAAACCTATCAGTTTACCCTTCTTGTTATCTTTAAATAGGGCAACAACCTCTTTTAGATAATTTTGATAATCAACTTGTGCGTCAATCGTTATATTTGGCAGTGTAAAATTGGTTTGTTGGAACTCATCTGATGTGCTAGCATTGATGAAATTTGGGAATTTTGTTATTTTTTGTAAAGCTTCTGTATAAATTTTAGAAGTGTCAATTGGATCACTTGAGTTATTATGCTTAATCTTGTTAAAGGCCGTTGTAAGAACGTTTGATAGATCTATATGTGTTTCTACAGTGGCACCTGCAATTTTTTTATTGTTAAATGCCTTTTTCGTTGTTGAATATAGAAATTTAGGCCACAGGAATACAAAACTATCCATAGGTTCGTAATCTGTATCATTGGATGCACTCAAACCGCTACAAAACAATAGAAATAGCATTTCAAAAAAATGATATAGAAGTGGAAATTTTGAAGTTTTATTGGAAATATAAACATATGTAATAGTATA
This sequence comes from Trichomonas gallinae, assembly GCA_008369845.1. Lineage (NCBI taxonomy): Eukaryota > Parabasalia > Trichomonadida > Trichomonadidae > Trichomonas > Trichomonas gallinae. The sequence goes on from MRSU01006943.1 coordinate 28,653, forward strand.
GATGTCATTTCCGCAAAGAAATATGCATGTTCAGTTTTTTGCTGAGGTTTTTGAATCCATAGAAAAAAAATCTACAGAATTCAATGTAAAAAAACATTTTTGATTTTTAGTTGGTTACAGTTTGAACAATAAGATTATACTAAATCATATTTATTTTGACATGTAATTAAATATATTTGTCATGTAACTACCTTTGAAATTGAATATCCAACTCAAAACTCACGTTTCTACTGATATTTATTCATTTTTATTTATCATTTCATGCTTTAAATCATGATTTTTAAGCACTTATCATGGTAAATAATGATAAAATCAATAATTTCTTTCACAAGTCGTAAAATATGACATCATGTGAAGCAATTGTTGCCGTATGATGATGCAATAAAATAATGAAGATAGAAATAATGAGGTTTTTCTATTAGTCGCATCGTTAAGTTGACATGTAAAATCATATTTGTCGTTAATATGACACCGCGTTTTCCATGATACAGAAGCATGTAACGCTATTAATTTTCGATATTTTCGCGTTAATTGTTGTTTTAAGCTATCCTCCCTCATAACCTCCTGTAAATATAATGAAATATCATCAAAATCTCACAGAAAATGATAATATTTTTAATTTTTGTCTCAAATGAAGATGATATTCACTTTCATTAGTCTCATGGCAAACTTATTTTTGCTGTAATACTCTGTATAATATGAAATATTTTGGTTGAATATGAATAAGTTTTAAAAAGATTAATCTTTGTTGCAATTGACTTATTGTCTAAATTACTTTTTATTCTCTTAAATATAACCCTTATCCTCGCTGAAAATTTTCATGAAAAATTTAAAAATACAGAAAAAAAGCAAATAATATTTTAAATTTTCTTCATGGCAAATTTCTTTATCTTTTCAAGTTGAGAGAATCAGAGACATGACACTAAGGATTTATGCACAAAATCAAGGCGAAATTTGCAATAAAAAATGTTATTTGTTCTTTATTTTGATAATTTACTCAATGAAAACGACATACTTAGTGGTAACTATACTAGCTACACAGCATTTAATAACATATCTCATTTCAATCCAAATTCTTTAGTCACGTATTATGAGACTTCTACAATTTGACACCAAAATATATCATGTAAATATTTACATGTCAGGAAATCAAAACGTGATTTGAGGGAAAATTATGGGCAAAAACTCCCTCAAAAGTGCACCTAATGAGATCCTTATGTGAATATGTATAAAATTAAGCACATATGCATGATTGAAAATAACTCAATTAATTAAATAACAAAGAAATTTCAATATTTCTTAAAGCATAGGTGCATATTAAATGCTAAACAAATATCTCCACAGACACAAAGATAACAAGTATCTACATCACCATGGATACCAACAGCAGAACATCTGACAAAGGTTCTTATATTTTTTTTTTGGTTTTATTTCATTATGGATTGGAGTGTTACAATACTGGACTAGTATATATTGATCAAGCGATGATAATGGCTCTTATTATAAAGCAGAGAACATTAAATTTAAACAAGATTTCATATTGTTTGTCAAAAAAAATAGAAAATGCCGTTTAAAAATTATAACCGCCGGCCAACCCCTGAAATTTTTTTTTTAGATTTTTTTTTTCTAACAAAATATAATGTCTACAGAACCACACCCACAGACAACAAATGCAGACCCAACAATCCGCGCCCTTCAATTTGCTATTCAAACAACCCTCAATGCAAAGAAACTCGAACAGGAAAATGAAACGTTGAAACAAAAACTCGCCGAGAACGAAAAACTTCTTTCGGAGTTCGATGATGCCCGCATTCGCGCTAAATCTCTCAAAACACAGTTGAAAGAAAAAGAACAGAAATTAGAAAAGAAGAGGGAAGAACTCATCCAAATCCAAAACGCAATCATTGATACACTCCAGTCTCCAGCTGTTCAACAGCCAGACCCAACAGAAGCCCTCGCTCCAATCCCTATCGTAATGAATCGTATCCAAGAACTTATTATGAGCCTTACAGAACAAGCTGCTGACGAAAAGACAACACAGATCCCAGTTACTTCCATATTTAAGACTAGCGAGAAGTTAAATCAACTTTACGACGCATTAGTTGAACAAGATATTATCCACGAGACTCCAGAGGAACGTGACGAAAGAATTAGGAAGTATACTTCAGCACAACAAGAAATTATCACACATCTTCAAGAAATCGTAACTGCTGCCCATGAAGAATATGATGAGGAAGAACAACAGCCAGAGGAGGAGGAAGCTGCTGCTCCAGAAGATAAAGAGGCAGAGCCAAAGGTTGTCGAAGTCACAGAAGAAGAAGAACAGAAGAAGGAGGAGCCTGCTAAGGAAGAACCAGCTCCAACTCAAGAGCAGCCAGCCCCAGCACAAGAAGAGCCAAAGCCAGCTGATGCCGAGGCTAAGGAAGAGCAACCGGCACCAGGAAACTAATCATATCTATTATTTTCCTCTTTTTCTTAAAAATTTGATTTGAATTTTTTTGATAATTATAATTAGTATTTGAAATATTTAGTATTTACAAATATTTATAAAAATATGTTTATTCACGGCATAAAATGTCCAAGGGCGTCAATATATCTAAGACGGTATGCAAGGTTCTTTAAGTCGGCCGTAACTGGAGCTGATATTTCAAGATGATCGAAGGTGTTATCATATTTGAGGTTCTCAATTCCAAATTTAACTTTATCTGTTGGGATATCTTGTGATTTCTCATGGGATTTGTTAGCGCTACAGCCAATTGTAAGCTTTTCGGGGATTGGAACTTGTTTCCTCTTGATATCTCTAGATTTACCAATGCTTTCTGGGTCAGTAATACCATTATATCTCATGCTGACTGTTAATTCACGAGATTTAAAGATACACTTGTTAAAATCAATGAGCGTAGTAATTTTCGAATCTTTTTTGGGGTTTTGAACTACAGTGAATACCGAATTGTCATCTCTTAAAGTATTAATTTCACTGAAAGTGTTTAATACGTTTGGCAGTTTTGGACTATTGCTAACATTAATGAACCCGAATTTCATTGGGTCTACCCAATCAACTAATCCGCCAAGAGTGGAAATAAATTTGACAGCATTAACTTCAGGAACATTATTCGCATTCATGCATTTGGCAATTGCAGTTATCCATGAAAATGTATACCATCTGCTAACTTTAGTTTTATCGGATAACTCATTGCTAACAATTTGATTGAATTTATTAGCAACAGCTCTGCGACCATTCAAAACTTTTTTATATAAGGAACGGGACTTTGTAGAAGCAAGCCAGTCACATTTGTAATTGAGAATCCACTGGACAGAGTTTTCATTCGTCCAATCAATAATTTTATTATCTGAGAGAGCTTCCTTTTCTTCAGCTGTGAGTGGATTTGATCGGGCGAATAACGTAAATCTGTCAAGAATCGTGGCCTTTTCTGCTCCTGAAAGTTTCGATTTTGAATGTAAATCAAGTTGCAGTAAAATCTGTGCAAAAATGCGGCCATCATTGCATGATTCGTATACTCTAATAAGATTTGCTTCATCGTTGACGTCTGTGGATCTGTAATAAAGATCGAAATAATGTGCAAGTTTTGCAGCAAGTACATCGGCGTACTTCTGTAAGCCATTATCAATCATTGTTGATGCGAATTTCATAACAATTGAGAAATTATCCTTGCAATTTGAATTTGCAATGTTAGCAATGTAATTTAAAATAATTGGGATATACCCAGCAGCTTCGTAATAAACTACTATTTTCAATAATGGAATGGCATTGGCAATAGTTAACTTAATGCGCTGGTTGTATAAAATCTCAAGGAAATCATTTATTTTATTATCTGGATCTACTGGGAGAGTAAATTCTGTGATATCAGAATGATCTTTGAAGTATCTGGTGAAAAATCCACAATTCTTTGCAAGAACGAGGCGATGGACTTTGATACTCACGTCTTCAATTCCCTTTGTGGTTTTAAGAGTTAAATCGCCTGGCAAGGCATTGATGTTGTGTACGTGACGATGAGAGATGTTATAAGTTTTAGGCATGGTATATATAAATGACAAATTTTATTTTACCCTTTGCTGGCATAATTTTTTACCCCTTCTAAAGAAAGAAAAAATATCATTTCATTTTGATTCTTAAATATATAATAATACTATATTTTTTTTTAAAAAAAAAAAAGGTGGGGGGGGGGGAACTCTTTTTTCTGAGAATACTTGAGGTCAATACTTTAGATATAGCTTCTATAGGCCTACAGGAATAAGATATCTTAGGCGAGCATCGCATTACAATTTTATAATTTCGAGAAATGATGCATGAAATTTCTAAGATTTTTAAGAACCTTATTTTAACGTATACTTTCGCGC
>MRSU01006951.1:0-13414 GCA_008369845.1 Trichomonas gallinae
TGATATTGTTGCATGAAGCATGAGAAATGCTTCATTTATTTTTTTGCCACGTAAAGTTTACATTTTTAGTGGATGCCAAATATGCGCTTTTTAACAAGCGTATGCAAAAAATATGTCAAAGAGACCCAGCCTTCTGTAACTGAGTATGGACTCAGCTTTGCGACAACATTTATGGAACAAATTTTTGTTAATCCAGATAATGCCGAGAATATTTTTGCAGAAATGTGGAAAGCAATTAGGAGATACAGAGTTTCTATTGTTTTCTACGCAAAAGAACAGCAAAACTCGGAAAAATTAACAATATTTTATCTTGTTTTTATAAAATTAATATTTGTTATCTTCATAAAAGGGAAAAAAACAGTCCCCTCTTTAGATGAACCAGAGACATTTGTAACCGCAACCTGACAAATCCAGTGAACTATCTGACATGTAAAGCAATTCTTATTTTTTCACCTATATAATTGTTTTATTCCCCTTTGGGGAATATTTGACAGCGGCGACTTCGATTGAATATTGATGATTTTTGGCGAAAAATCGGTTAATTATACTAAATATCTATTATAGAATGATATCTATTATTTACAACGTTTCATTTTGAAAGGAAATATAAATTTTAGTTAAAATTTATTTTTTATTATGAAAATTTGAACAATAATTTAGGAAAAATTCAAACTCGACTTGTAATTGTTTAAATCCTTAGATATCATACATATAGTATCTTTAAGGTATCTATATAATACCTGCAAAGTTTAGGGCAATTTCCTAGAGCCCTTCGAAGTTTCCATACCTTTGTAGAGACGATTAAATATAGCAACTTTATTGTGATACCTAATTCATTTAACTTATCTTTTAGTAAAGGGTGTTATGTTAAAGGTAAATATGATTTTAGAGAGAAAAATATTGGGAAAATGTGAAATTTGCGATTTTAAGTTTAAGAGCGCTGAATATGAGTTTCATTATATGATGCCTGTTTATGATCTAAAATATTTTCACCGAAAAAGCTATTGTTGCAATTTTTTAATTAAAATCCTTTCGAAAATCAGTTATTTTTCTTCGTAGAATGAAGACTAGTCAAAAATATGCATTAATCCATCTGGCAACGATGTTGTTTATTGAAATATCGCATTTCACTGAACGAAATCTTGAAAAATGATAACTACATATAATGGATATTCAAAACCCAACAAAAAATCCGAATAAAAAATAAAATTTACAATTTCCCACAAAAAATATTAAAATATCATTAATATAAATAAAACAATTTTTAAATAAAATGGAATAAATGATATAAAATGTGACAATAAAATATTTTTTTTTAATGGCTAATCCTTTCGAGACTTCCGTCGACGACTCGTACAACCCATTTGCCATGGGCTCAAATTATTCACAGGACCAGAATAACGCCCCAGCCTCATCAAATTCCAATAATAACCCTCCACCAAATAATTCATATACAAGTGATTATTCTGCAGCTCCAGCTTCGCAGCAGAATGATAACTCATACAAGGACTCGGTCACAGGAATCAAACTAACGGACGCGGAGCTCACTGCAAGAGAGGAAGCGCTGAGAAAGAAAGAAGAAAAGATTGCTGCCAGGGAGAAACAAATCGAGGAGGCCAGAGCTAATGGTACACTTGCCTCCCTTAACCCGTTCCCAAAGAACTTCCCAATTCTTCTTAAATTCTACAAATATTATCCAGACGATGAATTGACAGAAGACTGCAGACCTCTCATGAAGAAAATGTACTGGCTTTCATATGGCGGTGGTCTCGTATTGGGCCTCAACGCTTTAATGTCACTCCTCTGCCTTGCACCAGGTGTTTCTGCAAAGCTTACATCTGTTGCTACATCCCTCGTTTTCTCTTGGTTCTTCTTTATCGTCTTATACCCTGTTATGCTTGAAACATGCATTATGCCACTTTACAATTCAATGAAGGAATTCAAGGGCATTAAGTTCTTCGGTTATCTTTGCATGTCATTCTTATTCCTCGCCTTCTTCGTTTACATCGCCGTCGGTCTTGGAAACTATGGCAGCTTCGGATTCATGATCGCCATCGATATCTTAGGTACAGAGAAAAATACATGGGTTGGTGTTATTTGCATCATCTTCGCCATTATTGCCACAGTCTTCGTCGTTGCCTGGGGCTGGATGTGGTGGGTTTCTGTTGTTTTCTTCAGAAAGACAGACTTCAAGTCTGCCGCCTTGCGCGAAGCTGCTGGTTACGCTGCCGACTACGCCAAGGATCACAAGGAAGATATCGCAAAGGCTGCCGTCGAGCATCCAGATGTTGTTGTTGCTGGTGCTCAGTACGCTGCCGCCAACGCTCACTAAGAATGACTTAAAATTATCAAGAACTTCTTTTTCAACTTACGGATGCGCAAAATTATTTGATTATCTTACTTTTCTTGCAGATAAATTTTCAATTTCTCAATTTAGCTTCCATCCTTTAATATTCAAATAATACTAATATTCAAACTCTAAATTCTTTAATTAATTGACATTTTCATTGATAATAATTTAATATGCTCACTAATTTCCTACGAAAATAGCAATTTATCGTTGAGCAAAAGGGAAGATTGCGAATAATACTACTCATTCCACGATTTGATTTTTCATAAGATATAAGTATTAAATGAATATTTTAAAATTTGGAAATTACAAATGAACTTTTTTTGCAAAATCATCATTTTGTTCAAAATTCATTTTCTTGAAGTAATAAGCATTGAAAAGTTCTATTGTGAAGAAGTGTTGATGAATGAGCACAATAAATATGGAAAAAACTTTAAATTTAATTTACAAATATAATCAACTCTATTCTTTATTAGTACGCTTAGCCTGTGGGCAGGGTGTATAGTTATCCCAAATTCCATCTCCGTTTTCTGGAAGTGCATCCCAGTCAGCTTCTGATGAATCTTCGTTAGGAAGCTCATCATCGCGGAGAACGAAGCATGTTGGCATAACCTTTGTATATGAAACTTTTGCAGCTTCTCTAATTTGCTTTGATGAATCAAATAAATGAACAGTACGTGAGCAGCAAAGAGAGGCAACAATTGGACCGCTTGGATGCTTAGCAAGATCAAGGATACCGCCTGTCATTCCGTAGAATGATCTGTCAACTGTAACTTTGTTTATTTTCTCATTTTGTTCATCAAGTTCAACATGTCCGTAGCGGAATTGACCAGATGTATCACCAAATGCGAAAATATTGTCACCAAAGTTTCTAATCACAATTGCTGGAAATTCTTCGAAAACTTTAGAACGAACAATTGGCTCACTTCCAGCGCGGAGATCATAAACAAGGACTGTACCATTCTCTTGACCAACCAAAAATATGTTTTCATTATAAAATTCGATTGATGCATCATCATCCTTTAAAGGAATGCCGAGTTCATCATTTGGCGGTGGAGCTGAAGTCCAGATGTCTTTCTGTTGATCAATATCATAAACAACACATCTATCATTGACTCTGCCGTAAGCTGCAAGTTTTTCGAGGGAATTAGCGCATGATCCTTGTATTGTATCGAATTTAGAAATAACTTTTTCTTCATTGAATACAGCAATGTAGCCATTGAAGCATCCAACAAGATTTTCTCCGTATCCATGCAAAGAAAAAGATTTTGCAGGTGAGCCTATGTCCAAAATAGATTTTCTAACATTATTATCGAATTCGAAGAATGATGCTTTGCCGCAATCGTGAATTACTGCAGCATCAGCGGCAGTTTGCATGTGCATAGCGCCAATTCTCCAATTTTTGTCGGCTTTCTCTTCTTCATTGCCACCAATGGTGTCAACAACTTTGTTTTCCCAAACATTTATCAGTCTGACTCTACCATAAGCGTCTGAGACAATTGCGTGCATGGGACTTGTCACTTTTCTCTAAAATTTTGAGGCACAAAAGTCATTTTTCCATTTTAATATAATTTTTATTATATTTATAGCATATATATCAAAAATATAACATTATTTTTATCTAAACACATTTTTTTGAACAATTTCCAATGATAACAACCAATTTTTGCAGTTGAATACTAATATACTTATTATAATGATACTAAATATATAATCAAAATTCATTTAACTTGCTTTTTTTGAAAATATTTTCTCCAACAATTTTTTGAAAATCACTAATAACAACATTTGAATAATGAAATAGTTTTATTGACTTGCAACTAAGATATTTTACCTTTATGTTAACAGTTGATCAAAAAAATATTTTTTTTTCTCCAATAAAAAGTCACCATGATTTTTATTTCCAAATTTCCCAACCTTTGGCAGATGAAATATTTATATAACTTAGTATATATATTCATGTATATTACTAGACTATAAAGATAAAACATCAATTAAAAATATCTATAGGATATTTAAAAAAGTGAAATACTATAAAGTGGGAAAATTTTATTGTCAGTTTTTTATAATTTTCTTGATCAATATTTTTTTCTGGTGAAAATATGAAAGATATACATCAATAAATCAATAATATTTCAATTTTTAAAATTTTTCAAAATTTCACAAAAAATTATTTAAATGATGATAACAATGATAAATTTTGAAAATTTTTGCAGATCCAAAAAATTGTAAAACTCGAGAAAAAAAATTATGTCGAATATTATTTATCCGTGTGGGTTTTCAGCTTTCGTGATTAGCGCCGATTTTGCACCGGAGTTCGTTATACAAGGTACTACTGTGTGGGTTGTTTTCTCTTTTGTCAACGGTCAGCACCAGTCAACTCAATGTGTACCTTTCAACGTCCACACGGAATTTAATTCCCAAGTCAACAACACTATCCCGCGCCCTAAGAGCGGCCCAGCCTATTTACTAGTTACAGTTGCTTATTTATCACCGAAAGGAAATGAAATGCGCCCAATTGGCCGCGGACGCATAAAAGTTGAAAACCTTAGGACAGGTGATGACTCTATAAATACAATGGACATCCCTCACGCTGAGCAACAAACAAAAATATTATGCAAACTTCGCTTTACTTGCAGATTGACACCACCGGCTGCACAAATGCCACCAGCTTATAATCCACAGCCTGGAATGCAGCCACAATATCCACCTCAATATCCTTACGGTGTCGCAATTCCTCCTTACGGCAGCCAGGGAATGAATCCGCAGTTGCCACCACAGCATCCGTACAATGGACAGGGCCTGAATGGTCCAATGCCACCACCACCAGCTTACCCGCAATATCCACCACAACCAGGAGCCCAGCCAATGTATCCAACACCTCCAGGAAGTCAAGGATATCCACAATATCCACCACCAGGAAGCCAAGGTTATCCTCAACCAGATTACGGAAGTGGAGGTGGAATTGCTCCAATACAGCCATATGGAGGCTCTTCAGATGGAGGTGCACCAATGCCACCACCACCAGATCCATCCAATCCTTACGGGAATTCGTATAGTACTTCACAAAGTGTTCCAAATCCATATTCTAACAATACAAACCCTTACGCAAATTAATTGCTCGGAAACTTCCAATAAAATGTTAAAACTTAAATTCAATCAAATAAATTATTTCATCAAACACAAAATTGAACTAAAATATACCATTCTAATCCGTAATTCAGCTAATTAATATTGATTTTTAGCTATTTTTTTCATTTATTATTTTTATCAAAAATAGAAAATGTAAAAATAAACATTTGTAAATGAAATATAGAACATTTAGCAGGCATATGTGATAAATAGAGGTCCAAATATGAAAATAATAAACAAATTTTTATCATACAAATTAAATTAAAAGAATCCACTGGATGAACTCGAAGATAGAATTCCACCATCATCTGATGAGTCATCTTTCTTCTTTTTACCTTCCTTCTTCTTCTCTACTTTCTTTGAATAATCAGATTCTTTCTTTTCCTCTTTCTTATCATCTTTCTTTGCTGGAGCATCAGTGACATTTTCCTTTGTCGGAGATGAAGCCTTTGACGAATTCATTAAAGCGCTGAAGTCTCCGCTTGACGACGATGAACTAATTTTAATTGTTGACTCTTCTTTGGTTTCTTCTTTCTTGTCGTCATCAATGTCAATTGAAGATGATGACGAAGAAGACGAATCAGATGATGAATCAGACTTTTCTTTAGGCTTCTCTCCTTCTGGTTTCTTCTCTTCTTTCTTATCCGTGTCAACTTCAATTGAAGAAGAATCAGATGATGAAGATTTCTTTTTCTTTTCTTCTTCTTTTTTGTTTTCTTTCTTATCTTCATCAACATCAATAGATGATGAGGAAGATGAAGAATCTGATGATGAATCAGATTTCTTTTTAACTTCCTTAGGTTTCTTTTCTTCTTGTTTGACTTCTTCAGGCTTCTTTTCTTCGACCTTTGGTTTCTCGTTTTCTGCTGCATTATTATTTATTTCTTCTTTCTTTTCTTCAACTTTGACTGGTTCTTTTTGCTGCTGCTGTTGTTGTATTGGTTTCTCATCATCTGAACTTGACTTTTCTACCTTAACCTTCGGCTTCTGTCTTTGCATTGGCCTATTTGATGATGATTTCTTCCAGTTTGTCTGTGGCTTGAATGAAAATTCTTGTTGTTTGACTTCAGGCCTCTTATTATTCTCGGGCAGAGCACATCTAGGCAATTTAGGTGCCTTAGAGGACCTTCTTCTTTGCTGTGGAGGAGGCTGACTCTTAACTTCAGAGAATTGAATTTCATTTGTATCGCAAAACAGTCTTTTATTAGGTCTGGATACAGATGTTTGACGAGTAAGTATTTTGTCGACTTGCATGTTGATTGTTTGTATTTCTCTTTCAGTATTATTATATGTTGCAAGCATATCTCCTTCTATTGATCCAAAAGATCTATTCTTAGGGGAGCTGTTTCTAGAAGATTTGGAAGAAATATTCCTTTCGCGCGGAGATTGCGATTTTATCGATTGATTTAAATCTATATTTCTAGAATTTTCGAATCTGCGTGAATCATTGACAGATTTGGTTTGCGAAGGTAGTATTAATGTGGTGCGTGTTGATGATGTCGTGATTGCGCCTTGAATAAACACGTTTGCTCCAGTTGCGCCAAAACTAGAGTGTAAACTTACCCATCCAGAGAATCTGGCGACACTCTTGGAGTTAGATATATCTGATATGTAGTTTGAAATTTCGAACATTCCAGTAAATAAACTTATGCTTTTTTGTAATTGGATTAGAATGTAAAAAGGAGGCTGTACATGATTTTGTACTGATGTTCTAAATACATGTGTGCAATTTAATTGTAAAACATTCCCCGATCCTCTTATTTGGCCAAAATTTTTGTGATCATCGTTCATTATTGATGCTATTACCGAACTGCCTGGTATAGACTTATCAAGAACTCGAACTTGAGTTATAGACACTGATGTTAGAAATTAAAATATACGTTCCACGTTTATTTCCATCATTTTTTTTATAATTTTTAATTTGGATTATGATGATTTTTTATATAAATATATATGTTATTACATGCAATTTTTATATTTTTAGTCTTAATTCAGTCTTTTCTCCAATGATTTATAAAAATTATAAACTGCAAAAATATTTTTGAGTTTGTGAGAACTCATATAATTTTTCTATGAGTTTCATTAATTTTTTTGTCACTTTTAAATCATTATGTTTTGGAATAACACCAATATCATGAACGAGAAAGTATGGCTCACATATTGGAGAGCGTGAGAGTTAAAAAAAATCGGGCTTCCGGCGATGATAGTTTATCATGATGATCATTTTTTGAAGCAAATATTAACGCTGTATGATTAATTTTTGTTTTGCATCATCATCGATTCTATGTTATAAGAAGCCGAGTTTAGCAATATTGAGATAATAATATACTTTGGAATTAGATAAAGCCTGAATTGATTTGTAAATTAACGTAAATATCATGAGCTTAGGAAAGGGATTTAAGTTATAACTTTGAGCAGAAACATTCCTTATCTATATAATTCAATATTACTAAAATTCTAAATTTTTTTTTGTATAGATATGCATTTTGTGGCCAATTTGTAAAATATTTTAACAAAATCTACCCATGCATCAATATAATTATGTACACATCACACAATTTCATATTTTTAAAAATTTCAAAAATATTTCAACAGATAAGGCTATAATTTCTTAGCAAAAAGTGAAATATACATTATAAACATTCTGTCTTTTAAATCATTTTTCGATTTTGGAAAAATCAGTTTTCTAAAAAAAATGAACGACGAGTGGTACAAGAAAGCCATTGTTGCTGTTGAGAATATCATGCAGCACCCTGCGGCAGTCTTGTTCAACTCGCCATATGAGGCCGAAGCAGACCATGAAACAGAATATTACGATGTTATTAAAAATCCGCAAGATTTTGGAACAATAAAATCGAAGCTTGAGAAGAAACAATACAAGAAAATCGACGAAGTCACGGCAGATGTTGAACAGATTTACAAAAATGCTAAGTTATACTACGGAGAAACAGAAATTACAGTATTGGCTAATCATTGCTACAAGCAATTCCTTAAACAACTGAGGAAGAATGACTTGTTGCCAGTTGGAAAGTGGTGTAATGAAGTATTCAGGCTTAGAACAAGGTTTGCAGAATTGATGTCAAATTTGCCTTCAAAAGTTCGCCAATTTTCATCATCAATCAACCAAGGAAGGTCATCAAAGCAGTCTACTCCTATTATTAGTGAAGTTGAGCTTCAAAGATTTATTGCAGCTTCTGAAAAGTTGCAATCAGAAGAAGATCAGAAGGAAATGATTAGAATACTTAACGAAAACCAACCAGAACTTGATGTTGGATCATCTGAAATTCATCTTGAAATTACAAGATTAAATCATCAAACATTCAGTGCTTTGAAGAAGTATATGAATGATGCCTTAGAACGTAAGGGTCTCCGTTATCCAGATTAATTTATAAATTGTTTACTTAAATAAAAATACAAGTAATATTATTCTATTTTTTTTGATAAAATCATTAAAGTTTAACAAGTCAGCATTTAATCATTTAAAGTTTGACAAGATAGCATCATTAGATTTAAAATTAAATCTAACTCTATTACTAATTGTTTAAATCTTTAGATATCTGATATATACCATCTTCATAATGTAAATATAATACATACATAGTTTAATGCAATTTCCTAGAAGCTTTTTTTTTTTTTTTTTTTTTTGAATTAAAAATTTAAAACAATATGAACAATATTCGTGCAGATATAAACTAGTCTAGATGAATATATTATTTATTCATAAGCAATGACCGAGATTTAAAGATTTTAAAATCCGAATATTAACCTTATATAACATATTTATTCTGTCAGTTTTTTTTTTTTTTTGACAGTTTTGGGCAGTTGTTTAAAATGATTACAGCTACAAGTTTTTGGGCTGGAATACCTCAAACCATATAACGGTTATAAGATTACCAAATACAACGGGCACAGATATGCTCGCATCTTTCATCATAATGCAACAAATTCAAAATTATTCAGTAAATTAACGAATGAAACATTCAATCAAGTATCTTTCATTAATGAAACAGACAGATTCAGCGTTCTTGGTTCCTTAACACACGCGTTTTACATTGAAGGAAAATATAATTTTATTTTTCATAATCCTGAAGAAGATCCTAATGTTTTACTAGTATTCAACCAAAGTTCGCACCCACTATTTACCCGAAACGTTACTGGCTTTAGTTATGAATATATTAATCTTGGAGATTGGGAATTGGAATTAAACGACAGAACATTTGAAGGTCTTGCACTGAATGATGATAATAATTCATTTATTGACGGAAATCCAAATTATATTCATTGGTTTTTTCAAATAGGCGCAAAAAGTTTTTATATTAAAGAAAATCAAATTCCCGGAATTCCTTTTAGAACAAATGGAAAAAATATTGCATGCTCGACTAATGACTTGTATTTACGAATTGATGACATCAAGTTGTTTAATCATTTGCCTATAATTGTTCCCAAAAAAGTTGTCTTTTCAGTATGTTTGTGCAGAAACACAATTCATTTAAGTTTACTTGCTATTATCTTTATAGAATTAAGTGAGTTTGCAAGGGAATAAATCAATATGAACTTCGAAGATCATATACAACAATATTAGAAAAATTTAGAATTAATATAAGAATTACATCTTTTGATATCAAAATCGATCTAAATGTGACGAACATTTATACTAAAATATAAAGCAAATTTATTCGAATACTATCTAATATGGTCTATAGTTTAAGTATCTTAAGATAACATAAAATTTACTATTGAGTATTAAAAGATATATGCTTAAAATCATATATGTGCGCACAATGTGAATTCCATATCATATGAATCCTTCAGCTAAAGGATTTGAGGATTGGAGCATATTAGAAATTATCACAAAATCCAATGCGTAAAAAATTTACCTTACGCATTTGACATACACAAATCATGCGTTATGAAGGAAATGATTATGTGCGAATATATCATCATAACATTACAAAAAAAGTTTTCGTTGACAAAGTGGTTGAAAAAAAAAATATGACCAAGTATCATTTATCAATGAAACCGATAGATTTAGCGTCCTTGGATCAATAAATCACTTATTTTATATCGTAGGAAAATATAATCCAGATGAATTCCCTACAGATGCATTATTTTTCAATCAGAGCACACATCCACTATTTTCAAATCAACCTAAAGACTTCAGCCATAAATTTAAATCGAAAAACGCATTGAATACTGACTACAATCAAGAGTTTGAAGAATTAGGTTTGCAAGATAGTGGTGGATGCCTGATTGATGGAAATCCTTCAAATAGCAACTACAATTATTGCATTGTAGCAAAAGAACCTTATGGAAGTGATAATACAATTCTTGGAATTCCTGTTTTCGTGAATAGGAAACATTTCCATTCTCATACCAATGAGATATTTATTCGCATAAAAAACTATAAAATGATTGATTTATTACCATATTTGGTACCGATAATTAGATGCACTATAGCTCAAATGATTTTATGTTTGTTTTTGGTATTACTAAATAGAAATAAATCTTAATGTGACATTTGCATGATAACAAATTCAGTCAGTTTCATCATTTTTATCAATGATGCATGTATATTTGCAATAGTAACAACTATAGATAATAATTTTAGATATCTATATTATTAAGATATTTATGCTAGTTTATATCGCTATAATTCTATAATTAAATTTCAAATTTCCCGATTTAGATTGAAATACTCATCTGTGTCTATATTTTTAATCACATTTAATAGATATATTATTAACTTAAGTAGTTTAGTGAATAATAGAACTTTTTTTTTCAAAATCTAATCAAAAAAATTTTTTTGGTGATAATTTAAAAGTTACTACCTAAATATATAGAATATTTTAAATTTTCCTAATTTGGTCACTAGTTTGTTTCGCGATATTGGCACATTGACAATATTTTGACAAATCTGACAATAAAAAAAAATCCTCTCAAATTCACTTTTTTAGACTGTCAAATCACATATTTGACAGTCAAAATCGTCGAACACAATCATATCCATGTGACCTATTATATCAAATTAACTAATTTCATTTTTCCACATCAATTGAATACAATTCAAATTATTTTGATGCATAGTGACAATATTCCAAGCGTAGATAGCTTTTCGGAAATAACAAACATACCAAAAAGACAAGCAGGATTCCATATAAGGCGTGTTGTCGGTTACATTCTGGTAGCTTTTCTATATGCATTTGTAAATCTACAAAAAAATTGCACAGCTGTCGTTGATGATGATTTGGCCATAGCTTATAACAAAACAAAGAAAGAAATAGGCATATTTTCATCCATTTACTTTTATCCTTACGCAGGAATGCAAATCATATCCGGATTGTTAGCTGATATTTACGATCCAATTAGAGTTTTAGGCGTATTTTCCATACTTGCTGGTATTGGATGCATAATCATCGCTCTATCGAGAAATATTATTATTGGAGAAATTGGAAGAGCTTTGATCGGCATTGGTACAGGCCCAACGTATGTATGTGCTGTTGCCTTCTTTGTAGCATGGTTCAAAAAGGAACAATTGCCTGTTTTAGTTGGAGGATTTATTGCAGCTTCTTCTCTGGGTGGAATATCATCTGGACATCCCCTAGCCCTATTTTGCAAGTGGTTCGGATGGAAAAATGCATTCTATTCCCAAGGTGGAGTCGGAATATTTTTCTCACTTCTTTTAATCGTGTTCATTAGAGGAAGGCCAGAGTCTTTTGGCTATGCTGCTATCAATGAACCACAAAAGAAACGGCACGAAAAATTTGGCGAAAAATTATCAAAATTAAAATCAAATACGTGGACTGTTATTTCGTATGGCTGGTTCTGGCTCACACAACTGTTCTGTATAACAAGTGTCTCGAATGTTATTAATACCACATCATATTGGGGCGGCCCGTACCTCAGAGATGTTCTAGGCTACACTAAAATCAAAATGGGCAAGGCAATGATGGCATCCCACATTGGCGTTTTGGTTGGTGCACTTGTAATTCCGCAATTTGGAAAATTATTCAAGGCCAAAAAGTGGATTTTAATGTGCTGTGTCACAATATTATCTTGTTCAATGTGGATGCTCTTCGTCCGCGGTGATAAGGTTTCATTTCTCGAAATTTGGATTTATTTCACGTTACACGGCATTTTTGGTCGTTCAGTCCAAAGCCTGAATCATCCACTCATTGCAAGCTACTACGATTCGAGCGAATCAGGAACAGCCATCGGATTCTCAAATTTCATGACGAATATTGTTGGCGCCGTAGATAGCACGATTTCATCACTTATTATTCCGAAGTGGGGCCATGATATCCTCGATAATGGCGTCCACAAGTATTTCTGGCCTGGATATAGATATGGCCTTTGGCTGTATTCGTCTGTTACAAGTTGTATAGCAATTCTTGCAGCAGCTTTGTGCAAAGATCCAGAATCGAAATGCTGCAAGTTCAAATATCTCGATAAATCGACATCAGAAGCATTGGGTCAATCACTCATATAATGTTTTTAGTGATAATAAAACCAATTCATTCTTATCTTTATGATCTAATTCTTTTCATTGATAATATCACCACGATATTGATCTGCAAATTCGAAATTTCTCTATTTTTAGATATTTAATGAATTTTGTTTAATTATCTATATATATTTATTCAAAAAACATGGGTAACTGACTTCATCAGTTCTTATAACAATGCGCAATAGCATAAAAGAACTATTATTATAATATTAGTGGTCCATTATGAGCTGTGCGACAGCATCATCTGTGCTCTGCTTGGCTCCTGCGGAAACCATTCTCCTGATTGCGGCATCTGACTTGCTGAGGCGGTCAAGCTCTGCCTTAGCCTTTGCGATGAGAGCCTTGTAAGATCTCTCATCGATCTGCTCGCTGGCGTTGAAGAACATGTTGAACTCTGTGGCAGCGATTGAGAAGAGCTTCCTACGCTC
>MRSU01006965.1:0-20263 GCA_008369845.1 Trichomonas gallinae
CACCTTGTCGGCTCTGCTTTCAAGGATGTTGCTGCCATTGCTATCGCTATCGAGCACAACATGAAGCAGATCGAGGATCTTCAGAAGCTCCTTTCCGACCCAGAGGCTCTCGCCGCTGCCGCTAAGGCTGCTGCCGCCGCTGCCCCAGCTGGTGCTGCTTGCGAAGCCGCTAGGGAGGAAGAGAAGGAAGAGGAAGCTGCTGCTCCACTCGACCTTGGTGACATGTTCGACTTCTAAATTGAATAAAAAGTCACAATCATCTTAGAGAAAAATTTCATCATATTTTCACGTACTACCATTGATGCAACATATAACAACGAAATAATAAATGTTGCACAAAAAATATTTTATCATGAATTTCAAAAATGAAAATAATAAAGAAAGAATGATCATGAAATGACCATATTCATAATTCAAATGACAGCTGTAAAAAGCAAAATGCAAGAAGAATTCAAAATTATTTGTTGAAAAAATGATGCAACTGATTGTTTAATTATACAAATCAATATTACTCTGTCATGTCTTGATATTAATAAATGAAAACGTTATTATTGAAAGAAAAGAATCAATATTTTTACAAACTATAACAGTAATATATATAATATAATTTATAACACATTAGTCGTTATTCTTGATCTGATATTCAGGCGCGCAAATTCCAGTTGTCATCTCATATATGTTATTCTTGACATCTGTCAAATCAACAGTCTTGACAGTAGTTATCATTTCTTGTCCATTGAACGACCTCATCACATCAGGTATCTCAGGCTCAGTGTGTTCGAGAGATAATGTGACAGCCTGGTAGTTGATCATCGGCGTCGGCATCGCGAGCATCTTCTTGACGTCAGCCATGTTCTGCAAGTAGACGAGCACGTCCAGTCTATTTCCAGCGAATCTATATCTTATCTTTTCCTGTCCATCTTCATCTACGACGAACTGGCAGCCCTGGAACAGCTGCTTTATGTCTGAAGTCTTGTTCGAACTGTAAGAAAGCAGACCAGAGATCAATATCGGAGGAGGAAGATTTCCTGCATTTGCAATTTCCGCAGTGACTTTTTCTTCTTCCGCTAATATCTTCTTTTTCTCGTCCTCGAGGATCTGCTGTATCTCATTGTGCACGAAGCACTTGAACAACGGTATGCTGATGTTCGAGGACATCCTGTCGAGGCATTCCTGGCGTTTCTGTATGAAAGCTTGTTTTCTCTTGATATCTTCTGCACGTTTCTTTGCTTCTTTCTCTTCTTTTGCTCTTTTCGCCATCTCTTTCTTCCTGTTTTGCAGTGTTGGCTTGATAACCTGCATTGCGTTAGATTCTACAAATGTATTTAGAATAATGTCGACAGCTGCAGCAATTGCTTCATCTGCGTATTCCTCAGGGATTGTCTCGATGAACGATATCGTCTTAGGTGGCGGAGGCTTTTTGGATTTCTTCGGTTGGTCGAGATTTTGAAATTCTAAGATTTCATCTGGTGTAAGATCGTGAATTGATAGTTTTTGTGGCTTT
Organism: Trichomonas gallinae; assembly: GCA_008369845.1. Lineage (NCBI taxonomy): Eukaryota > Parabasalia > Trichomonadida > Trichomonadidae > Trichomonas > Trichomonas gallinae. Next base: position 1,505 of record MRSU01006965.1, read on the forward strand.
GGCTCTTCTTTTAGTGGAGGCTCTTGAACGTGTTGTGAACGAGAAGGTGCTGGCGCGTTTTGTTGTGAATTTTGATTAACGTGATTTGTATTTGTAAGATTTCCTGGCGATTGAACAGGATTTTGTGCTGATGTAGGTGGTTGTTGAGGTATTTGTTCTTGTTGTTGAATTTTCTCTTTCTTTTGCTGAGATTTTTGTTCTTTTTTCTGTTGTGCTGCTGCTTGTTGACTTGGAGACATAGAAATCAAATCAAGTATCGGCTGCAATAACTCTTTCACTCTCATTTCGTCTTCAGGATCATTTTCTCTTATTGGTGATTTCATAATATTTTGTCTGATGTCTATATCTCCTGAGCGAAGGACACCAGCGATCGCTGGAGAAATTGGCATGTCAATTGGATAATCAACGCAACCACAAAGAAGATTATCTTTTACAATCAAATCATCGAAATCTTCTTCCTCATCTTCTGATGATAAATCATCTTCGAATAAGTATGGCGCACGAATTTGCGTTTTTTGCTGGTGAACATTTACAAAACAAGAATTTGGCTGAACTGCTGCAGCATCGAATTGTAATTTTGTCGTCATGTTGTTTATTCCGTCGTTTTCGTTACTTATTATATCGATATGTTTTTGTAAAGTGTCTGCAAAAATCGAAGGATGAGAATCACAAACGTGTTGGATTCCATCTTCCTGTTGGAATCTTGCATGGCAGATATTACACTCCCATTCATCAAGAGAAGCTCGAAAAATGAAAGATTCGGCGACTGAGCAAATAAAACTTGTTGATGCTTGGTAATAATCGTTTGAAACTCCACTTAACAACTGACTTATCTTTCGTTTTTGTTTTGGATTAATTTTAATCCCTTCTATCGAAGGAGACCAATCGTATGAAAAAAATGAATCTGATTTAAATAAAAAAGGAACGTAAGGTTCCGATCGCCCGAATCCATAACACATGCCTGTGTTGCTTGCTTCCTTCGCAAACTCAAAAAGAATCTGCGAAGGCGAAATTTTTAAGTCTTCCATATATTTTTTTTGGAAAATCTGGAAAACAAAAACTCTTTGATACTTAAAACATTTAGCTTATTAATTTCACTTTTCTCAATATAACTAATAACAAAATTTATTTTTTAATTTTTTTGATTTTTCACTACAATAAAAAGTGAAATTTTTCAACAAATTCAACAAATAAAAATCAAAATCATAGATATATTATAATAGTATATTACACATAGTAAATAATTATTTAATTAAAATGATTAAAAATAGGTAGCATCTATTATTAAGATCATTTTTATTTTTTATATTTTTTCTTAGAACAAAATTAATCAAAAAAACAGATTTTCTGCTAAACAAATCATACATTTTCTTAATCATCTACTTAACCATCAACATATACTTCTCCTATATATATTAAAACTGATATAATTTTAAGGATTTGTTGAGATATCATAGGATATTTAATGATGAGATTTTTCGAATCAATATTTAGTGATGTATCATAACAAATAAGCTGTATTTGAAGATATCAATAATAGATATAAATTCATATATTATTAATGAATGATAGGCTGTAGTTTGATGAATTAGTTCTAATAACTACTTGATGAAATTTGATGATTTGTTTGATTATGAAATAATTCCTAGTATTCCATAATAATCACAATCCAAATGAGAAGCTTAATGAGCAAATATAAAAAACAATAGTTCAATAGAATGTACATATTCGATTTAAAATGAATATTATAATATTATATTTTATGATATTGAATGATAGAATCAAAAAAATCGAGTTTAATGAATTATTTCTTGTTGAGATGATAGCCAAAGGGGAGCTTTATTGTTTTATAGTATATTTTTCTGTCCAGCCAACACAAAATTTTTTCCTGGCGGCGAAATTTATAATTTTTTTAAAAATGGAATATGATGAAGAGTTATTTCTAGTGACTTCATCATTAGGAATCAGAATTTCCCTTGATGACTGGGTGATTGTAGTAAGAGTAATAACATTACTTATATGTATTTCTCTGTATATTTATCCAGTGATTGGAAAACCGAAGATATTTTGGCAAATAATATACTCCATCGTAGCGGCCGCCTTACCATTCGCGATAAAATTCACTCTTTATATATTATCATCGATCGTAAATAGAACAATTGATGTTTCATCTTCGGATGATATCGAAACAAGTGATGAAGAACGACCAGAAAACGTGTCTTCATCGCTGTGGAACCACGCAAAAAGCATAATTAGCAATAATCAAATGACTGAAGAAATCGTAATGAGTTTAATCAACGATGGATACAATTCAGAAGAAGTTTTTGCGTTATATACATACTTATCACGCCATAGAACCGGCAAAAAACCACGTTTATACTTAAAACAAAGTACATCGACATATATCTACTTTTGCGGGCATTTCATACACTACAAACTTACAAAAGACGTATTAAACATGATATATCCCTGGAATGCGTCGCTTTTATATTGCATTGTCGGTTTAATTTTGATTTTTGCAACGATTTTTCTTACTTTCCTATTAAATACAGTATTTCGCACATGGCAAAAAGTTTTCATCACGTTTGGTCTTGGCGTTTCACTTATTACTTTCTTGTGTCCACCAGATGTTGAACCATATTCACAGACAAAACAAAAACCAATCTATGGATTAACGAGACTCTTTACTGCAGCAATATTATTCGCTTCTCTCTACGCATGCTATAGATTTAAAGACAAAACTATTAATATTCCGGACTTTGATATTCAAATTCCAGTAGACGCAATATATTACTTCATATACATTATCACAGTGATGTCAGTAGGCTTCATATCAATTTCAATATATTTTTATATAGTTGATCCATTGATTTTTATTCATTATATATTAGAAGTTATTGATACGTATTTTTTCGGCTGTGGGCTGACAAAGAGCTTGATAAATGCAGCATTGCTACTATTAAGAGGCTGTGTTTGCTTTGTCGCAATATATTTTATTAGTTCAAGCAAAAATAAATACATTTCAGCACTAATGATCCCAATAATCACGGTAATTATTCAGTTTCCACTCGCTTTCAACACGCTTCTCCGTACAGAATGTGCTTTTTATACTTTTTATCTGATTTTCACGCCAATTATTCATTATTTATTGACATTATTAGGCTTTGTTGAACAAATATACAAATTCAGAATAATTTTCGGCATTATTACTCTAATAGTAGATTTTATTTTTCCATATCTATCAGTATATAGTAGATATTTTTATTTCACCAAGTTCAAGGTCATCAGATGGGTCTGGAAATACAATCCATCGCTTAAATATCTCACGACACACTTCGTTACTCCAGTAATGTGCGGAATTATTATAAATACCAACAAATCATCGAGAACCGTGCTTTGCTTGACTCTAATCTGCTTCCTAACGAAATCTATGGCAGATCCACTAGTTTTCTGCTATGCTTTATTCATGTCAACATTCACATTTCAGTTTGACATTCCTATAGATAACTTTACAGTTGCAATTTTCACGTCACTTCTTGTTACTCGCAAGCTTTTAACTATTTGGCCTGTAATCAAAGCGTACACAGGATTTAGAGGCTCCAATCACAATTACAAAATCTGGCCGATGTTTCTTGAATATTTAATGACATGGGCACCACTGCCAACGAATTGCTTTGATTTTTGGAATTTTGCGATCAGCTGCATCTTTGGAAATACAGCAACAGACTTGAAGAACAACCATTTTATAAGGCTACCAGGTCAATTAAGGCCGAGCTGCTTCTGGGAGGAAGAACAACCCGCGGAATTCCACAAAAATATTTTAGCATGTTTCCAGGAACATCCGAAAGAAGCCCCGGTTTACGCAGTGCTCAGCAGGGATCTTGAAAGACAGCTTGCGTCAATGATCAGCTCAGGAAGGCTCGGACTCATTGATTGCGGTGACATTTTAATTATGCTTGATGGCAAGACAATTGTTTTGATAGAGATCATCTCGCGCGATGTAAATTGCGTCAACTTTAGAATGAGAGGCTCTGAGTACGAAATGACAAGTTGCCAAGCTGAAGAGATACAAGAGACACCTGGCAATCATCTGCATAAATGGTACTACCCTATAATCGAGAAAATCTCAATGTTCGAAGTAATAGACGACAAATTCGTAATGGGCGGGTCACAAGTCGCTGTCCACGAGTTCTCTAATTTCTTCCAAAGCCATACTCACAACCAACACGCTAAAGCATATATCATGGTGTCTCTGGCATCTATTTTCAAAGACGAAGACACATTCAGGAATGTTTCTCCTGACAATGCATTCGCCGGGGATCCTCTAGCAACGATTTTGTCAACTTTCGGCGTTTTTCTTTCCAACGAAGACTTTGAAATCGCGTACAACATATATAATATATGCGCCGAGAATCTGCTGGACCCTGACTTAGATATAAGACAGGATGTTTTAATCGATATATTCTCCTGCAACCGCAATTACAACTACAACCAAGAAGACCTGAGAATGAGGCAGCAAGAAGTCAACAAAATCTTGAGAATGTTCACGGAGAGACTTATTGTTATCATGGTTGCTGCAGTTGTCGATGTATATGATATAGAGATCAACATGTTGCCGATCGACTTAGGCTTGTTCGTGACTAGAACATTGGAGGATTACACAGCTCTAAGGTTTAACTCTGAGGACTTCATGAAGCACGCGATGACCGGAACTAAGCATATTGTCACTCTTGTCTATTTCAGGCACACGAGTTATGTTATCTTCTTCAATAAGGCCCCGGCAAGTTTCGAGGTTTTGCTGTACAACAGATTCGTGTGCCGCTCGATATGGCATACTTTTGCACAATCGATTCTTTTCTACGGCGAAGAGAACGCAAATAGATACGAAGTGCAAATGTGCACAAACTATCTATCAAACACGGTCTCTTCTGTAGCAAACAGGCCTGTAGGATATCCAGCTTATGTGTCTCCAATCCTGACTTCTTATTCATTCCCATGGGATGAGTCTATGCATTTCCCTGACGAAACAGAAGCAGCTAGGCGTTTAGCCTTCAACGATGACAATTTAAATGATATGAATACATCAGATTAGCTGATTATTTAAGAGAAACGTGTCTCATACATATGATTTTTTTATTGTTTGTTAAATATTTGTTTTATTGTTTGCTAAAATAACAATTTGATGAAAAAGAAAAGAGCATGATAATGAAATAGTTCTAATATTTGCTGTCCGCTCTTTGATACAAAAACAAAACATTATGATAGTGAAACATCTTTAATATATGTCTAAAGAAATATACTTATATATGCACATTTTTTTAAAAAAAAATCATGAAAGTGAAATAGCTTTAATATTTGCTTCAAAATATTGACATAAAAAAAGTTGAAATTTCAGTCATTCGATTGAAGGAAGAAGCTGACGATTTTTAAGTTTCTGGATAAGATGAATAATCATTAGCTTCATCATCTTTTTTTTCAGGATGGAAAGGAAAAAAATTGATATTTAAAAAATAAACAAAAATCAATTTATAAAATTTTTCATGAAAATGAATCAAAATTACAGTCCAAGTTCTGCCACAGAAACAATTGAGCAGTTTTCTTCGTCGAGGACTTCTTTAGCTCTTCCGATTGCTGCTGTGAGTTTGGACATGTCAGGGAACGAAAGGTCGTCGCCCCTAGTTATTCTCTTCGGCATCATCAAGTTCGCCAAGTCGTAAGCGATGCCAATGATGTGTCCGCGCGATTTATCGAAGCTGCCTCTGAGCAAGAACCATCTTACGTCTTCAAAGAACAAAGGAACGACCAAATCCAACACGTTGTTGCCAGACAAACACTTGGAAATCGCGCGCGCAGTCATTGTCTTGAATTCTCTGTGCACGTTGTTTTCTATTGTTGTCCAGTTAAAAATCAGCATGTTCTGGCCCCTCGGCATCGATCTGAATATTCTTACTGGTTCCACAGCATTCTCGAACATCCACTGGTGTATCTTAGCAGATGTGAAAGTCGCCGCAGTAGTGTCAGCGAAATCATAAGAAATGGCATCAATAAGCGAGAAATTCAACAATGCCCATGAAGAAATCAAGTAAATATTCTTGAAATAAGGATGCGGCGACGTTTTAACGATTCTCCACGCGAATCCATCTGCCGTGTAGACCCTTAAAGTCTTCTGTGTGACGTCGCTGAGGCTCTCAGGGTTCTTAAGATGCTCCAAGAAATTCTTTCTGTCGGCGTCAAAAATTCTTTGATAAGCGAAATGTTCCAAGTCAGACGACAAATTGTTTGTGTCAATGATTCTGCCTGTCTCTTGATTGTATATGAAAATGGCCAAATCGTTGGGTCCCTTCCACTCTACGAGCTGCTCATCGTCACTGACGACAATAGGAGAAACGTCAGGTGCTGGGAAGATGAAGAAAAAGTCGTGTTCTTTGTCGCTGATCGAAAAGAATCTTCTCGAGCGTCCGTTCGCCATTGTCAGCTGAATAGACTTAGTCGTCGGCAGGTTGGCGAGTTCTGAGTGATTCGTGACGTCATGAAGAGTGGCAACTTTCTTCGGGTCGTAGCCTAATTCAGTTGCCAGCCGATATGAGTCGCAGATTCTCAAATCTTCTTTCGAAATCGTATGTAAGCCAAGCATGCTCGCCAATAATATAGATGGGATCATTTTAGAGATATTTTCGGGCTTTTCTAGGTATTTGACGTCTTCCACTAAATATAAATAAACATTTTCGTTAATTGAGTCGTCAAAGTAGCTGCTTGATGTGATAGAATACATATCTATCGTCGAATTAGTCGGAATGTGTATAACATATTGCGTCATTTTAGTGAATCCGTTGATATTTGGTTTATCGTAGATATTCATTGCGTTTGCGTACTTAATGACTTTGTTCGCCCAGTCGAATTCGTTCAATGAGTGGATTTTCGTCTGTTTTGACTGCTTTGCCCATGGATGTCTGCCTTCATTTCTCAGTGTTGTCCTCACGTACAAGATATTGTCTGGCTGGCCGATGCATGATATCAAGCTCAGCTCAGGAGTGTTGTCTATTAACTCGTAGATCCTAGGCAAAGCCATGACTTTATCTTTGTTCTGCAAAAGACTGTGATTGAAGGCTGTGACGATGCCTATCAAGAAATGGAAGCGAGTTTCGGCTGAATGATTGATTAATGTGCCCGCGTTGTAGCCCATTGTCATCGCGTAGTAATAAGGTTCGCCTTTCAACGATGACATGCAGAATCTGATGTTGCCGACGTTTTCTTTCACGAATTCATTGCCGAATGAGTTTGGATACATCTTCTGCGACCATTTATTCGTGATTTCGAAAATATCATCAGAATTTTCATCGCGTTTCAATGAAACTATTGGCTCCAATACATCACCATTGGCCATATAAAGGACAAGGACTTCATAGCTTAGGCTATAAAAGATTCTTTTCACATAATCAACAAAAGCAGTCTGCGTAACTTGCAAATTCAAGCCCAAACGGAATAAATTAGCATGTAGAAGGTTAATGTATGTCTCTTGTAATGCGTAAATTCCGTAAGGAAGAGATTTTCCATTCGCTTTCAATTTCAATCGACATTCTTGATCATCTGTGTTGAAAGGAATGTCTAAATATACTTCATCTTTCTCATCTGTCCTTATATTAACGTTGACTTTGATCGGATCTTCATAATCATCGATTCTTAAAATTCCTCCAGTGATGGTTTGGTCTGGCGGCGATTTTTCTTCCACGAATGACTCCTCCCACTCGACTACCATGAATATGTACCTGGACAATGGAACAACGTGAAGTTTAAACAGTGAAATATGTTTATGTGAATAAATTTGATGGACATAAGTGGTTTGTATTTTGTTTTTCAGTCTCGCCTTCTGTATTAGTTCTTTAATTGTTGATCTCGTTGAATAAATTTGCTTCCCTGGGCTAGAAATGTTTCTTCCAGAATGATTTACGAACCAGATTGTAAATTTGGAGTCACAGTTCGGGCATAAAGCTCTATGTGCATAGATTTTTAGAATTATTAGTATCAAAATCTGTGTCGTTGTTATCCAAAAAGCGAATTTTTTGATAAGTATTTGAAAACGAAGTTCTCCGAAGTAATTATAGTATCGATCGCCTGTAATGTATGCATATGTATTAGCTAAATCCAATTTACTGAAAACTGATGAATTTATTTGGATTTGATGATAATTTCCACTTGAAATTGTTGAATTTTGAGTTATTATGTATTTCGTTGTCTCTTCAAGGCTATTTTGTACAATGAAATTCGCTTGAATGAGTTGATGAAGCAAATTCAAATCTGATCTTAATAAATTATCAATGAAAACTGTGTTTTGATCGAGATTTTTGTCTGATTCATATATAAAGAGTTGTTTTCTTGCGAATTTTCGTTTCGTTATTATCATATTTGAATTTCCGATATTTGTAATTTTTAATTCGTAGTCCGATTTTGCTGAAATTTGTTCCATTGGCTGTTTTAGACCAGAAAACTTCGATTCTATATCAATATATCGAGTGAAGTCGACAATTCGAAAAAAAATTAAAAACAATATCATTATAAAAAGTGTCAAAAAATAAAAAGTTTACATTTAACCTTATTTCATTATTGCATCATTATTAATCATATACTTTAATTCTTCAATTTCATTGTTTTTGAAAAACGTTTTTTCTTTTCAAAATATAACCTTATTTCATCAAAACAATACAATGATTTTCTCAATAATTAGATACGACAAAAATCATTTTTAAATTATCAAATCCATTGATTCTATAACAGTGATGACTAATCTAAGTGTAAACTTTATAACAGGATCCAGTATATGGTTGTATATCTCTATATATTGCTGCTTCGAACATTGAATTGCAAAATAATTTCAAAATATTGAAATAGAAAAATCATTTTGGTAAATCTAATTATATTGTGCTGAATACAATTATAAACTTTTAAATCTACACTAAGTGCTGTGTTGATAGGTTTTTCAACGTTTTGACACCTTTTTGAAGAGACTTTAATGGTAAATCTCCAATACATGTTTCTGCAGAAAATGATCGTGAAGAAAACCATAACATTGAAGTGAAAAATAGTAATACTCTGTATTCATTAATTTTAGCTTAATGATTGAATGGTTTTCAAAGTTATAATAATGATCCGTCCTTTTCTCAAATCAATGAGATTTTAAAATCTAACACCATCCTCATTTAAATGTCATTTTTTGGTAAAGAAATAAAAAAGCAATGATTAATATAAATGACAAGACAAGATATTTATTCGGCTCTATTTGCATGTTCAAATGCACTATCTATTGCATCCTTTATCATTTGTTTTGTTAATTGCTGATACAAGTATGGGAGAGAGAAGTATTCCTTGAGGTTGTTACAAGCACAAAGTTCTTTGATACCTATCGGAATATAGTTGACTCCTGTGTGTTTAACGATGTCACCGCCAAACGTGTAACATTCAGCGTCCATCGGCCTCGCTTCTATTAGAGTAGCTTTCTCAGACAAGAATATTCCCAGGCAGACAGATGTCAGGTGGCTCGCCATGAATATGTTTGCGCTGTGTATTTCATCAGCAATCTTATACATCGGCTGATCCAGCTGCAAGGGCAAAATTTCCGCGTCAGGGTATAACTCTGATATAGTGTGATTGAACTGGTTCATGAAATGCTTGTCGAGTATTATTCTCTTGTGCACAAACTTCGACTGCGAATACCTGTCTCTAAACGTTCTAAAAACTCCGCCAGGGTATCTCATGACTTCCTCGAATTTCTGTATCATTCCATCCATGTCGTCGTTGTCGAAGTATGGCTGATTGTAGGCGTGCGAGCCCTGGTTATTCAGGAACCTGCCAAGCTTGAAGCACTGCGGAACATTAGGAAGCAGTTTGTCGCCGGCAATTCTCGAGAATGTTTCTTTCGTTTCGTTGTTGAATCTCAATGTTCTGATTTTTACTGGCTGATCTTCGACGCCTATATACGCGTTGTACCAGACAGGCAGAAGGTAGTCGAACAACAGCTGCCATTTCTCAGATGTTGAAGATGCTGCAAACACAACTGGCTCTTCTATGAGCTTGTAATTCCTGTTTTCCTGCAAAAAGAAAGGCAGCGATGTATGATTTGTTTGGATAGAAATAAAATCTGATGCACCGACTTGAATAGGCCTCAATTCCATTGAAGGAGGTGATAGGAAGATTATATCTTCGTTGTCGTCTACACAGAAGTCACTTAGAACGGCTGGATACTGCGAATTTGAAATGATTCGACTCCATCCAACGGGAAAAACTTTAACTGTTGGAATATTTACATCGGATTCGCCGAGTTGGTACTTCTGGCAGTAAACACTGGCTTTTGCAATACCACTTACCGTTTGTAAAATGCAAAATGAAATATTTGGATAAGATTCGTTAAGATCCCAAAACTGTTTGCTTGTGTATGTCGCTGTAGATATGGGTGTTTCTATGTTTACGTGTATCAAAGATGGCGCAATGACTCGCGGATATTCTATGAATTCTTCTGCTTCGAGATTTATGTAGATTTTGTTGTCTTGGTTTGTCACTGAGAGTAACCTGATGTTGTTGCAGTCGACTGCTTCCCTTGATGTGTCGATTAGAGTCGAATTTGAAGTCTGAAATTTGCGATTTGAAAGAATGAAGACTAAAAAGGCAATAATTACGAACCATGATGTTTTGTAGTAATGACACCATGATAATCTGTCTGATTCTGGCTCAGTTTCTGTTTTTTTAACAATTATTGGCTCAGAAGTCTTCAAGTCTTTCTGTTGCTCTGTAGGAGAAGGCTCAGTAGCTTCAGTAGGGCCTATTGGGAGCTTTTCTTGACTCTTATTCCTCTCAACAGGTCTTTCGCTACTATGCTTCTCCAACATTATATAATTTTGACATGGGAGATAATATATAAAGAATACATATGAAAGCACCTCCATTTCATTCGTATCTAGTTTCACATAATATCAAAAATTATTATCACTTTATAATAGGCAAAAATCATAGAATATTTAGTCGCCAATTTGGATATATTTTTGTATTTAATTTATAAAAACTTTAGAAATCCAGATTTTAATTTCAATTTAAAAAATCATTGAAAATTCTGAAATTCCTGGATTTACGAATAGAGTATTAATCTATGGTAGAATAGATATAAATAGTTATACGCTCACAGTCTCAGCTGACCTCCACGAGAACACAGGAGAAATTATTCAATCTTAAGATCATTATTAAACGTGTCTACTCGTTTCATAAACGAATTTGATGGAAGCAATAGTTATAACAGTATAATCTCCAATAATTCGGATAATATCACCAACACGGCTTTGATTTGTACTTCATATTTTGGTCATCATGAAAATGTCAAATTCGTTCTCTAATAGATCTCGTTTATCTATTACAATGTGAAGACATATAATAAACGTTCATGCGTTTCATTATACTACAACGGAAACAAAAATATGACAAATACCAATTTGAATGATTTACATGACAAAATTTTGTCAAAAATTTTTAAATATTTGTAAACTATTCAATCATTTTTATTATATATTATCGATGAGTGCTGAAACCAACCCAAATACTGTTATGTTCCCTGAGACAGAGCAAGTTGCCTACAGGTATAAAAGATGCATAGTTTATTTCTCTGCAAAATCTCTAGAAAAAGAATTATTAATCGAATTTCCTTTTGAAGTGCTTTTCTTTACATTACCACTAGGAGACGGGTTTGTTCTCGTTGTAGACAAAGCGAGACCAGATACTCTCATTTTATATAATTACACAGAAAAGAAAGAGATATCAACACTCAAAGTTGCTAAAGAAATAACAGAATTTCATTCATCGAATAATTACGCTTGTGCTGTTTTTGATGCAGGAGCTGTTATAGTATCAGCAAATCCTCTAATTTTGCTATACACATTGAAAACTCCTTCAACACCTGCTGCTGTGTCTTTAATTTCTGCACCAGATGATGCCAGCCATTGCATATTTGCTCATGAAGACGACATAATAAGCGGAAACATCGTAATTCACAGAATCCCCTCTTCAAGTCCAACAGTTACGTTCAGAGTCTGCAAATCAGGGATCAGATGCTCTGCCTTATCATACAACGGCAAGTTTATTGCAACTACTTCAGTGAAAGGAACAATAGTTCGTCTTTTTGATTTAACAGGAAAGTTAATACACGAATCTAGGCGTGGATTCTTCAACGCCAAGATTGTTCATGTTTCATTTTCACCGGATTCTAAGTTCTTTAGCGTAACAAGCTCACATCAAACTACTCATATCTTTAAATGCGATAAAAGCGACAATGAAGGCTATTTCTTGCCTAAGGCGGAGGTTTTAGTACCACTTGAGGGCTCTAAAACGATCAGAGCTCATATTCTTGAAGGTGGGCATAGTTTGTGTTTAACGAATGAAAAAGGAGCCTGTTTGATTTATTCTATTGATGTAAATACTGGAGAAAGTGGACTTAAAAGCCAAATCATGCTACCAACAATCGCAAAAATGTTTTGTCCAACAATTTAATTTTTTTATTAGCGAATGTTATTTGTTTTGTTTATTTAAAACATTTATTTCACCCTACTATGTATTATATCTCTAATTTCGCAAACTAATTTTTATTTTTTCATTTCAAAATTTATTTTTCTCATTTTTGAACTTCTTTGCTTGAATATATTGATTTATACAAGTCGCTAATGGTATATATATCAATGATTTTAACATACAAACAATTTTTTGAATTTTCATTTTTCATCAACGCGGCAATGTGTGTATAATGCTTTGGTTAAGTTTATAAGCATATTATATTGATGGGAATAAGAACAAACTGTGCCCATAAGCTAAAATTATTTGATTCATTGATATTATGTTCTAAGATACACTATTGGATAGTAAAAAAGCCATCAACACATCCAGTGAATTGATACTTTATTCCAACAGCAGAAACATTGCCTATTCACATAAGCATGTTAAGAATCGGTTGATACATCGAATTTCGCCAGCATCTTGATCATTCTGGAGAGTTTATCATCATGTCCGGCAGTTTTAACACCAATATATTGCTGGACTTGATGCTATCAGTGAAATCATATATGTGTAGATATAGAGAAAAAAAAAAAAAAAAACTAATCAATTAACTAAAATACAATACATAACAATTTATCCCTTAATCAAAACTTCTTAGAGGAGTTTTGTGGGTTTGGCTTAATTATTTTAAACATTTTTGCAAAAGTTTGTGGTTGATTAATATTTGATTCTCTCAATCTTTTCGCTCTGTTCTGCATAACTATCTGTTTCATCATTTTCAAGTCCATTATTGGCCTAGGATCTGATTTTTGCAGTCTTCCTTTACCAAGAATTGGACTTAGAGGCGTCCTTTGTTTCTTGCGGCTTGGATACATCATCCTCATCAGTGTATGCCTCGACACTCTCACCCTGTGTCTTGATGGAGCTTTGTAGTTGCTTATAACTCTGTATAGAGGAGATTCGTGTGGATCTGGAGGAGGAACACCTGTCGGATCATATAATACCTTTCTCGGCTGCTCTTGTTCCTGGTGCTGAGGCTGGAAAACGCTGATAGAATAAGCTTGCTTTGGCTGGTTATTCTGTTCAAGTAGATCTTCATTTCCATTGTGAATTGGCGTGATAATCTTTTGTCTTCGGGGTGAAATTTCGTATTTTCCATTTTTGTTAACCGAATTTAATTTATAGTTGTTTTCTTCGTAGTTTTTGTCATCATCATCTTCTGTATACTGCATTCCATGCGTTGTTCTGTTGATTTGCTCCATTAAATCAGCAGCATTCGTGATTATATCATCTGAAGAATTTCCTTCCCAATTGTTATCATCTATGAAATCATCTTCAGTGATTTTCAAATATTCATTTGGATTCATTCCAAGTTTTGGAACTTGATACTGGCCGTAATAAGAAGCAGGCTGATATTTGTATTTTTCCAAACCATCGTCATCCTCATAATTAGGATCATAATCATCATAATTTGGATAATTTTCATCATTATGATATTGATAATTCTTATCATTATAGTTTTGATAATTTTTATTATCATGATTTGGGTAATTTTCATTGTCATACTGATAATTAGGATCTGAATAATTTTCATAACCATAATTTTGATAATTTTCGTATTGATGGTTAGGATAATCATCATAATTTTCGTAGTTATCGTTTTGATATTGGTAATTTTCGTCGTTTGTTTGGTTGCTGTAGCCTTTCTGGTATTGGCCGTATGAATATCTTCGCTTGTATGGCGGATATTTTGGAACTGATGGGATTGTCATTGTGTTGTTGCCTATTGCTTCTTCATTTGGAGCATATGAGTCGTATGTTGTTCTTCTCGTTAAGTTTCTGTATCTTATTTGTTGATTGTTTTCATTCACATCGAGTAATGACTCTTTGTCAGAGTTTACTGATGTCATCTCATATTGGATTAATGCGGAATCTGCTTCGTACTCATTAATTTTGTTGAAATCAGGTAGATTGGTTGTAGATGCAATGAACTGCTCAACAAGATTCGTCTGTTTATTATCATCAGACTTTCTCAGATCTTCCATCACATCATTGACAAGATTTATTAGGGAATTATATCTTTCTTGAGATTTATTAACTTTGTTATTAGTAAATGATCCAATGATTTGTGTGTTATTTTGTTTTTCATAAAAGTTTTGTGATTTGTACTGATGGTTTTGCTGATCATTTAGTTCATTATGATTTGATGAATTAAATTGAGGATCATTTTCGTTGTTTTTATTTCCTTGTGTTTTAACATCCTGAACATTGCTTGACTCAATCATATTGGAAGTCATTTCATTATTTGGCTGAATTATTTGCTCTTCTGTTTCTTCTGTTTCAGTAGAATTCATCACTTGAGAAAAGTCTTTTGTTGATGATTTGACGCTTTTATTTGAATGTTTCTTTGTTGACTTCTTTGGAGGAGCAGGAAAGTTCTTCCTCGGCTTCTGCTCTTCTTTAGTTGAAGCATTCTTTGATGACGAACATTCTGTTTCTTTATTATTTGAATTCTTGAAATTTTCATTATTTTTATCAGCGTCGTCTGATGATTTGACTGATTCATTCTTTGTGTCAATGGCTTTATCTTTATTATTTGTATCTGAACTTTGAATTTCTGCATTGTTTGGCTTTAGTGGATAGTTTAAAGCTGTTTCAGGAAAGATGAGTGACACTGAGTTTTGTGATCTTGGTGAGTTAAGAGTGTCGATGCTTGGTTCTCTTGACAATGCTGCTTGCCTTGTTTTATATATATTCACAGCTATTTCGAGCATGTCATTCGAATTCTCTGGTGATGAATTTGTTGAATTTTTCTTGTTTCTTGGCGAACTTGCATTTGATTCAATATTATTCGATTTCTTTTCGGTTGAAATTTCGTCATATTTATTTTCAATTTCATTCTTTTGTGGAGAAGAATAATCATTGTTATTCTTTCTTTCAGCTTTGGATTCTTTGGAAGGAGAATTTTCAATTGATTTTTCAGTTGATAAATTTTTAGTTGGTAATAACATATTTTCATTTACTTTTAGTGTTGATGATTTATTTTCGTTTTGGTTCTCGGATTTTTCTGGTGAAATAAATTTATCTTGTGTTGTGATGAAATCAGATGAATGGTCAACAACTTTAGCTGGTGAAAACACGGAATCATTTGTTGTTTCTTTTGTTGGCGATTTATTTTGATTTGTTTTTGGCGAACCAATAAGTTCAGACAGTTTTGCTTTGTGAACAACTGTTCTAGGCGTCTGTAATGCTTCATTTGCTGCTTCTTGATGCGTATCTGTTTCTTCGGTGTTGACTGTTTTAGCAAAAGCTACAACTTTTGGATATCTTGGTGAGTTTGAGCCTGGAATTGTCGGTTCTGATACTTGTATTTCATGACTTTCTTCAGCAGCTTTACATATGATTGAATCGCCAAGACTTGTGTTTGAGTTCATCTCAGGCACAAACTTGAAAGGCGAAGGCTGCGATTTAGATGGACTGATTTTCGCCTTTTCTCCTTGGTCAATTTTAGGGATGCCTGTAGTTGACATGATATGCCTCAAGATTCCTTTCAAGTGATGCCTCGATGATTTGTTCATTCTAACTTTTTCATCGTGTTCTTTTCTTAGTCTTTCTTCTTCTATCAGTTTTCTTTGCAGCAAATAATCTTTGTCGTTCTTTTTCTCTTTGTTCCTCTTCTTTATCCCTTTCTCTTCCGCCTGATAAATCTCGTTTAAAATTTCGTTTCTGTTTTCGTAAGTCAAAACTGGATTTTGTTCGTCTTTAAGTGACTTTCGCTTTGATTTTCTCGACATTTTGTTCGCGAGTCTTTGTCCACGTCTAGATAAAGACATCGGCATCTGCTGGTATAAATATGGATAATAGTCCAAAGCGTGGAAAATCATCACATGGCGGCCAATGGCAATCAAAATGTCGAACTTGGAATTCAGTAAGAAAATGGATGAAATTTTCCAAGGCGATTTAATTCTTCCGATGTTTTGTCCTTGTTTTCCAAATATTATCAAGTTGCTGGACGTAAAGCATGCAAAGGAGTCCTTATATATTGATGCACCAATGATTTTCTCGTAAACAGGAAATTCTACTTTCAAATCTAATGATTTTTCTAGATTAAACAGTTGAACTTTTTCGTTGTTGATTGCCATCATGCTTGAGCCTTCGAATTCGACCATATAAAGGTTTTTCGCCACTACTTCTTGGCTGATTTTCAAATTATCAGGATCAATTATATATAATTTGTTGGGTGTTGCTAGAAACAGTCTATTTGTGCCATAATGATAATGCATGGTTATAACATCAGGAATGTCTAGGTTTTTTCTATTCAATTGCTCAAATTTTTCGATATCATAAACTAAAATATCTCTAGATTTTGAATATGCGAACAAGCAAGGATTATCATTGTATTTTCCAATGCATATTGATACTGTTGTAGTCGGAAATTTATCTTTTTGAATGAATTCTTTTTCATCGATTGATTCATATCTTTCTGTAGTGCAATTATCACGTAATATATAAATATCTTCAATAAGTGTCTCAAAGTCTGTTAAATCATCGTTTCTTGTATTATAAATTGCTGTGTTTTCATCAACTGCACCGCGATCATAAATAAAACTTCGTGCTTGTGATGTTCCTGTGAGTCCAAACGATAATATTTCTTTTACTGTATCAGGATTTACCAGAGTAATGAATAAATTATCATGTAACAGACAAATTTTTGGATATGTTTGTGTTGATATCTGGTATTTGATGGATTTGATGCCTGATGTGAATGATTTCCACAATATCCATGGTGTTTTGACATTAAATATCAATATTTTCGTATTAAATAATAATGATAACTGTTTCAAGTCTTGTCTATATTCCACATAGTCTGGCTTCTCTTTTAGCTCGTAAACTTTAGTAAATAAGCCCGCTTTTATATCGCAAATATAAATCTCGTTAGATTGCGATAAAAGTATAATAAATTGCTTGGAAATGAAATCAACGAAAGAAAAGAATACTCCCGGCAATTCTAGCGTCAAATACTTCTGCACGCTTCGATTTATAAATTGAATTGAGCCATCAGAAGTTAAAATGACTAATTTCGTAAATGGCTCGCGTTGTGCGGTGGAATTGACAAATGATTTCGGTTTATCGAGGAATACTGATGCAGATCTTATTTGATTTAAAGATATATTATAATTATCATAAATAACAGTTCCATCGAGTGTTATTACTGTAAATCCTTGATGTATAACGACAATGAAGCGATTGTAGTTGTTGTCGAAGAATATAAACGGAGCAGATTTCACGACTGAAAATTCATATCTGAATAGCTTGTTTAGTTTGATTGGGCATTGGTCGATATCGAATACTCTGTTGGTGCTTACTTCGTATACGTCAAGACATGTGCCAATAACGCATAATTTTCCTTCGATAAACAATAAATTATCGACTCTTGGCATATCAACCTTGTAGTCGATGTATATTTGAGGTAAACCCATGGTATTAGAGAACAAATTGAAATTTGGAATGCCCTGTGTAATTCCAATAAATAAATCGAATCCTTTCAGGTAAACAATGCAATTTAACTTATAATTGTACTGGTTAAAATGCCCATTTTTGTACAATCCGACGTATTTGTAGGTTGCGAATGATAAATGTCGATCATCATACTGATTCAGAGACAGCGGACGTGATATAGGTATATTGCAATCCGCGACCTTGTCAACCCCTATACTCACAATCGTATCAGAGAATTGACTCTGGCATTCCATGAAAAATCTAGAACTATTCAAATAATTGAGATAACAAAATGCATTTTCTCGAAATTTGTTATTTTTCCATCTCTATTCCTTATAAAGCATATGATTTCAACTACTTTCATTTTAGGGGTCACCACGAAAAAACAGGGGAGTGGTTTGATCAACTTTGACTACACCAAGACATTGAAATTAATCAGCATTATCATACCTATCGTTTTATCTGTTTCATTTTGGTGTTTACTGACTATTATTGGGCATTATTGCCTGGGCAAGCTGATAATAAAAATTTCTGTGCGTCAACTTTGTAAAATGAGCATCTGAAATTTTTACAAAAAAAAAACTTGGGTGCAGATATATGTGATTATCAATTTCAGACTCGACTTTTGAAATTCAATTTAGGAATGGGAATAAATTTCAAAAAAGTTTTGCCTACGACCGGAGTTGAACCGGCGACCTTGCGCTTACAAGGCGCACGCAATAACCACTATGCTACGCA
>MRSU01006979.1:0-14884 GCA_008369845.1 Trichomonas gallinae
TCCTCAGGGACCTATATCACGCGTCCCCCATTCCGCCATTTCCGCCAGAATTTTTTTCCGCCAGCCAAGTACTCAATATTGACTTTTGTGCTATTGATGACTTTTGTGCTATAAGAACTAATGGATATGACATATATTTTTGTTTATAATATAACTTTAAAAACTTATTCTTTCTTCTATTAGTTATATTTTTTGTTAATAAATAATGGACAAATAGCCATAATTGAAAGAAACAACATTATATATTGGTTGTATTTTGATTGTTGAAGCATTTTTTAAAGTCCAAAAATGAAAATTAATTTTTCATATTTTTTTATATCGGTTTTTAGAAAAAAGTTTTTAATAATTTAGTTATAAAACATAAAATAATGATATTTTTCATAACGAAAATCAAAATTCGTTTGATCATAAAAAAGGGTCTGATATAAGAAAGAAGGGGGATGTAAATCAAAATTTTCAGATGAAAATCGATTATTTTTAACAGAATGATTGAATACGGAATTCAATGGGATTTCTCTAAGTATTCGCGTTCTTCTGGTGGTCGGAATGCTGTATATAGGGAACCCACAACACGTGAGATTGAATTATTCAAACATTGCCCGGTTTTATCCTTATTAAATAATCTTGATAACAAGAAATACTACAAACATATACGTTCTATTGTTGAAAAACTAACCAATACGAAATTTCCGAATCCGCAGATCGAATATAAAAGCTTTGTACGAAAGATGAAAGCAAATAAAAAATTTCTCATTCCAATAGACGTTAAAACAGCAACTTATCACATTGATATTCTACCAAATAGATTCGATATTTATCAATTCTTGTACAATTTTCAAGAAAGCTTAAACAATACACTCTTATTTTTTGAAGTCACAAAATGTGTAATAAGAGAGCGAAAACTGATACATAATATAGAACTTTACGAACAACTAATAGTTCACTTTATGCCCTTTTTATTGCCTTACAAAGTAGAACCGAGATACGAAGTTTTCGAAAGACAATGCATCATCATGAGTCTTTTCGAAGAGTTTGTTAGCAGTTATCCTGAGGATCTCGATCAATTTCCGTTCTTTGCAGAACGTGTTATCAATTGTTTTTTGTTTTTAATCCAAAAATCTCGAGAAAGCATTCAAATGTGCGCTTGGAGAAGCATAGCATACATGTTAAAAAGTGTTATATTTCGAGTTCCCGAGGCCACTGCAGTTGCAATCGTTGAAAATGTTGTTACAGAGATTATTGGAATTCCACAAATCCACCAAATGTTGTATCATTTACTTGTCACTATGAAGGATGTCGTATTTCTTCCTATTATTTATTTTTCATCTCAAATATTTCGTCGAGTTGAATTCGATCAGAGAGACCTACAGAATATTATGACGTTATGTCGCAAAAATAAGCAAATTAGGCGTCCATTCCCCATCATGAGATACATGCTGCAGCATTCTATCTATCCATCAGAAAAAACTCGAATTTGTTTGCAAATTCTCAACGAAAACAAAAAATATTTCAAGACATGCAGCTTTTTGGTTCGTTTTTCAAGAGTATATATTAAAAGATCCTTCCAATGGCTCGTTATAGCTCAAAAAGCAAATAAATACAAAAGATTTAGGAGTGATGTCGTTTACAATCTATATACTGTATATAAACTCGATTTACCTTACATATCAGAAGCAATTGAAGTGGCCGCTTCATCTTTATTAAATTATTATCCAAATTTTCCAGACGTTGTGAATTATTTCAAAATCGGCCGAGTTGAGCCTCAGTTCCAGATGGAATTTAAATACTTGTATTACAACATGAACGAACTTAAAAAATTATTATTATATCCAGCTGGCTGCTTCAAGGCACAAAAGGATCCAAAGTCACGAATTAAGCAATATGGTGATGGATCTGATGACGATGGATCCGAAAACTACGAAGTTGGAGGAAATCATTCGAAAATGAAATCTCAGCAAATTGATCGTGACGATGACGATGAATTAACAGATGAAAACGCTTACAATGAGGTCTACGTTCAATTTGAGTTTCCTCCAAAAGCATATTCTTCAACAAAAGCGAATAACGATCAGGATGACTCACCTGAGAAGAGGAAGAAGATTTGCTATCTTCCTATGATAATATTTTCATTGACAATTTTAATTTATTTTATTTGGTTCTTCTATTTCAAAATAGAGTACCAATATTAACTGTTTTGTATGTAAATATGTATATAATGCGTGATATTAGTTAAATTATAAAGTATTTTTTCAAAAATTTCCAAAAAACATAAAAACGTAATTTAATAATTAAAAATAATAAAATCTTACTCATTGTTATCATTACCGATGTTCTCGTATATCTTCTTCCCAGTCAAACCTTGCAATCTGCTTGCTAAGGTTGGTGTAAAGAGTTTTGAAGGTTGATGTGTTTTCTGTGTTGTCCTTGTACTTTTAATTGGGTTAGATGATTGAGTAGATGATAGATTCTGTGATTCTGTCTGAATCACGAATGAATCTTGTTTATTCAATCTTCTTTTAGATATAGTGATCTGCTTCGTAAGATTTTCTTTGATAGGAACAATTGATGGTTCAACTTTGACGTCAACATCTTTGATTTGAGTTATCCGAGTCTTTAATTTCTGATTTTCTGACCTAATTTCATCAATTACATCTTGTAACTCCTTTATTTTGCGTTCTTGTTGCTCATAATGCATTCTTGCAAGGTCTTTCTGTTGATTTTGGAAGCGTAAAACGTCAAGTGTTTTGTTTATAAGATATTCTGGATCTTCGAAGTATTGAAGGACTTCTTCAGGTAGTGTTTCACTTAATGATATGCAACTACACTGCGCTTTACAGATTGGACACGTGATTTTCTCGTTTGCTTTACAATTGAGTTTGCATTCGGGCCTATTGCAGAAAAAATGACCACAACTTGTCAGCATGCCTCCGTCTGCATTGAAATTCTTGAAGCAAACATTGCATCTCACCCACTCATTTACAAACTCACTCATTAACAAATTATTAATTAGCACATCACGAAAAGTGACAATCACATCAAAAATAGGTGCAAAATTTTTTAGCATTTTTAAAGCTGTATAACTGGATTAATATAGTGGTTTATATTGTCAAGGAGTAAAATCATTGATTTTAAGGAATCATTATTTGATTATAATCGTTTTGCTAAGATAAAATATCTTGATAATGAATATTTTTATAATTATAAGCTATATGATTCTCCAATAAAGAAGCTGAGTTGGTAAATTGTTAAGTATTAATGTTAATTACAAAATAGTTTGTTCTCCATATTATATTTCCATCAATAATCATAATTAAAATTGATTAAATGAATAAAATAAACATTATTATGTGGATAACTAGCATTATAATGATATAAAATTGATTAGAATAAACGATATATTGATATAATCAAGGAAAAATTAAAACATGAAATAAAACATGATGTGAAGATAATAAACTAATGATCAAATTTACAGACAACAAAAATATAATATGTGAAATACATGGAAATTTAGACGCCAAGGCCTTTGTAGTCATTTGGATTCCAAGTTGGTGCTGGAGCAGAATTTCTCATGGAAAATCCTGTTGGTGGTGTGTCAACTTTGGAAACTCTAAGAGGTTGTACGTTTACTTGAATATTCGGATCTAACGAAGATTTTATTGAACTTCTAACATTTGAAACACCCAGCATTGATACTGGTGTAATCCTAGAATATGTACCAGATGAACTCTTCCAGTTATTTGTTGCACTTGGTAAAAATTCAAACTTTGCTTCATCAAAACGAGCTGCTGCTGCAAAAGACATAGGTATTGGTTGTGGTATAGTCGATAGCGGTGGTATTGTAATCTCTGTTGAGGCTCCAGGCCTTGTAGCAGTCTCGATTTGAGTTTTCAAAGCTTGAGTAAATTGCAAATTCTTAGATCCAACCACTCCAAAAGCACCTACTGATTGTCCAAAGCCAGATTTAAGGTAGGGTTGTTGCGAAGGAGAATTTTCGGCTTGATTTGGTGATGCAGATTTGCCTGTGCTGGAATCATAAGATCTTCTTACGATTGTTTGATTGAGTGGATCATTTCTTGACATATTACGAGGCGCATAATCCATAATTTGATTATCATTCTGATTTTTCAACGAATTTTTTTGTGCAATTTGTCGTAATAGTTCTTCTTGGTAGGCCTGCTGCTTCCTTCTGTTGGCCTCTCGAGAATTAATCATCTCTCTACCCGCCCAAAGGTGATCGCGGTTCACTGCCTCGCGGTACATCTTTATAGGAAATACGTTTTTTCGTGGAAATGAATGGAATAGACTTATTAGATAATAAACATGCTAAATTGCAAATAAAAAATTTTCGGTATAATAAACCCCTTTGTAATTTAGTTAGACCCTATAATATTCAAAAAAACCTGCATAGATTTAGATTCTTAAATGACAGTAATTAATCAATCGGTTTGACCTATTTTTAATGGTATTTATGCTAATACATACCTATATTAAATCAGTTATCAATGGTTGAAACTTGATCAAGGTTGAATAAAAAATTCATAAAAATCTGCTATTGGTCTTAACGCATAAAACAGAACAAAAACCAATTGGAACATCCAATGTGAGTATAGTGGATGACAATATAATGATATTTCAACAAATTCAACTGATCGAAAAATTCAATATTGAAATAATGATTTATTTATGTTTCAGAATAATTATCATTATGCTATAATTTAATCAAAATTTATCGTATTAGACATAAAAAACTTTACGAGTTTCAAAAACTCATTGAAAATTTTAATCGGCGGATTTGGCTCATATTTTTAATTATGATATAATATTCAAAAATGAATGTTTTATATATGGAGAGCAACAAAAAAATTTTATGTCATCCGATCTCTGAAATTTGATAGTTTAGAGGTTTACGGGCGTATCAGCAGGCACATAAAATTTAATAAAACCTATTAATAACAACTTGTTATAGATATTTTAAAATACTTTGAAATTTGAATTAAAAAAATCGTTCGGACATTTACAATAGTAAATCACATTAATGCGTAAAATCATGAAATTATTATTCATTACACTATGGAGACTCTAATTATGCAAAACTATCGAGCAAAAAAATTTAGATCAAATTTTTCTTAGCGTTCTCAAAAAAATGAAATTGAAAACGTGCGTTGCGAAAAATAATTTGCAAAATATGCTTTGTAAATGAAAATGCAGATATTCATTATTCATTCAATTTGAAAGCTCTCTTTGAAAAATCTTGAGTGTAAAATTCTTCATTTATCATAAAAGAGGACAATGAGTGTTGTTTACTTCCACATCAGACACTTAGCCAAGTTCGTTATGGATGCCAACAACAAGTCGATCAAGAATAACAGCAATAATTCAAATCAATACCATTCATTGAACGCCGAAAAGAAGCAACCCGTATCACATATGTTAATTAAGGTAATTAACAATAACAACCATGGCACTAAGGCCATTAAATTCACCATGATGAGATGTGCAAAGGTCAAGCATAGCTATAAGATGAGACTCCAGGATATTGATGCACAGGGTATCACAATTGAGGTCTATGAGAAGGGACTATTCAGATATGAAAAGGTCGCCTCCACTAAGTTCCACCCAAGCGATTTTCCAGTCGACAAGATCACCAAGAATGACCTCTTACTGGACAGCAATGACATGAATACAATCTATGTCATGAGAATTCTCATTCAGCTCTCTAAAGCTACAAGGCCTTACAAGGCTGAAATTGCTCCCTCGAGACTTCCACAGGTTGACTTAATTTATATGCTCAATAATTTCGGCAGAGATGAATTTTGCTCCTTGGCAAATGACTACTCTAATGATTTCTCGGATGACTGCATTTGCGACGTCGATACTTCTCTTCTTGTTTGTTATTAAATTATTTTATCTATCTATCCTAATTACAAGCCATTTTAGATCACCAGTGACCTGTTTTAGAATCCATATAATGGTTATTTTATTGAGATATAGATTAATTTTAAAAAATAACATGAATTAGGAGTGTGTCGGTATAAAGTTTTTGTTTATATGCCAAAATAGATTGATTTACATATTCGATATATGCTGATATGCTTTAATAAGATATTCAAAAATATATTAAATGGAAAAGTGAATGTTTTATTATCAGTTATGAGTTCTTTATTGTAAGAAGGTTCTAAATCATATTTAGGCGTTGGCAGTTACAAGATAAATTGGAACTTGGATGTTAAGATGCTCGAAAGAACCATAATCTTCCCACTTTGCATCCTTGAATCCAGCTTCTGTGATGGATTCAACCAAAACCTTTGGTTCAAATCCATGATGTGGAATTGGTGCATGTTGAGGAATGATTCCGGTGTAGATCTCAATGATAACGAGCTTTCCGTTTGGATTAAGGAGTGAATGCATCTTAGAGAGACATCCTTTGTAGTCTTCAACGTGATGAAGAGAAATTGATGCGAAAATCAAATCAAACTTCTCGCCATCGTATTCTTCAATGGACTTATTGATGAGCTGGTAGTTCTCTTGATGAAGGAACTCAGCTCCTCTCTTAACTTCATTGATTGCTTCTGGATTTGGATCCAAGAAGGACATCTTCTTTGCAGACTTGATGAGGTTCAAGCCAACAAGTCCTTTCTCACATCCAAAGTCAAGGACGGCCATGTTCTCGTTTAATCCAGAAACTTCTTTAATAGTCTTAGCAAACCTCTCGATACGCTCGTAAACATGCTGTGGGACGTTGAACTCCTTGTAGTAGGCTTGCATACACTCGCACATCAAGCTAAAGACGAAAATGAAGTGATTCTTTCAAACTCAAAATTTTGTGAAAGAACGGTTTTGTAAATATTTCAAAATAATTTTGTAAACTTTTCAAATTTAATCATTTTATATTTAGTTTTCTTCTATCATTTTACATATAAATTTAAAAATTTTGAAATTTCCCAAAAGTGACAAAAATTTCATGGCTCAGTAAATCTACTTTTTCAGTCATTTCTCTTGCTTATAAAACCCATACAAACAGATTTACAAGCTCCTCAGCTCATGCAGGTTCATTAGGACCCTTTATAACCATATTTATAAATGATCAATCGCGTGATATATCGAAAAAATTCGGGTGACCAACCAAGAGATTCAGAAAAACTTGTTTTACGCGGATTGTGGCCAGGTGATTCAATTTCGCTGGCCCAGATTTGAATTGGAACTCGTCTTCTGTGACATGTCGAATGTCTTTCATTGTTGGGCCACGGCGACCTCAGAAAGGGCACATCTGGCCACTCTAACGCCTCACATTAACTATACTCTCCATTAAATTCTCTCAAAACTGCTAGAAAATCGAACTCAGTGACATGTTCATGACGTGATGGTCCTAGTTGTCTTCAAGCTACGCCATTACAGTCGCATGAACCGAATAGTTCATATGATCTCATGTTGCTTGGTTCAATCTTTAAATTTTGACATAAGAATTTAAAAATCATTTTTACATTCCAACATTTCCATTTCAAATTTCATCTGCAAATACTGCATATGAGGATAATTATTATCGCAACCAATTTTGTCATTCTTCAAATTTGATCGAGAAAAATGATAAATTAAAATCATTTTACATAATTATCATTTGATTATGATCAGATGAATCATAAATCATTAGATTCAAACATTCATGATAAATGACAACAAATTAATTTTTAGCATTTGATAAAAGAAAATAATGCGCATCAATTGGAATCAATAATTTAATCATAAGAGATAGATTTATTAATATTATTAGTATATTCTAATCACATGAAATGAATCAAATAATATAAATATAAATTCAAAATTGTTTTGCAAAAACCACTTGTGAGTATGTGTGCTAGCTTCAATGCATTACATTTTCCTGGGTAATTATTGTCTGAATATATTTCATTTGTTGATTAAGAGTGGATCAATAATTATTGCTAATAAACGCAATAAACTTAGTCACCAATATAATCCGTGGCATTGTGTAGACTATATTAACTTCATGAAAATGCCACAAATCATTTTAAAAAAAACAAATTGCAAATTAAAAAGTCAAAGCACCTTCGGGTCAACTTCTGGTTGTCAAATTCCTTCTCATAGTTCCTGGGGTAAATGTCAACATAAAAGTCTATATTGAACAATATTATGAACTTAATTAAAAATCTAGTAAAATGAAAAATGCATGTGAAATCAAAACATAATTAATCTGTATTAATTAATTTTATTGTCCAACAAATCAATTTCCATATAAAAAATCAAAGTTTATCTGAAATCTTACTGAATTTAAAGATTTTTTGAAAAATTAAGCGACAAAAAGCCATTATATTCTATAAATAAGCTATATTTGTAGTAAAAATGAAATGAGCTTATTTACATGTAAAGTGTCAGTTTTCAAAATGAATAAATCACAAAAAAGCTCGAAAAGCAACAGAAAACAAGAAGAAGGCTTTCGTGCTACCCCTCCTACAGACGATCAAATCAAAAAGCTGAATCAGCTTTGTTCAACTTTGGATAATTTCATAAATCAAGGAAATTCGGACTCAGACGATAGTTTTATCAGTACAGCGAAGAGCTACATAAAGAACCTCAAGAAAGTGTTCCAAGATTTGTGGTGCGAATACAGAGAAGGCCAGAAAACGAATAATGGCGATTTACTGACTTCATCTTCAACAAAAATCAGTCAGCAGTCAGATAACACTCTATCAGACATCACTAAACTCTACCGCTCGACTTCGGACTTCTTAAATCACATTTTCTCTCAAAATTTAAAGAAATCGGCTTCTGCGACATTATTCCCTTATATTATCGAGTTATTACAGAAAATTGTCAAAATATACTTCGAATCTACAGATGAAATCATCCAAAATGCTAAAAATAGCCAAAATATTGCGTTAATTCCTGGATTTAAGACTCATCAGCTTAAAGCGCTCGAAGAAATCTCAAATTCCGTATTAGAACTACAGTCTAAATATTACGAACTCGGAAAACAAACAAAAATCGATTATAAAGAATTTCAAGAAGGATCTGAAGAAGAAGACGAAGAAAACGACAAAGCCAGCAAATCAAGCAGCGCAAAAGAAACTCGCCGTGAAAAGCAGAAAACAGAAGAACGTTTTAATACGCAATTAGAGTCATTAGATGAACTTCAAAAATTCTTCAACGCATTACACGAATTAATCACAACGAGAGTGAATGATTTGTCGAAATCAAGAGAAGCGCCTGAAGAAGGAGAAGCTCCGAACACTATTCATCAAATTGTAAATATTGCAAAGAATTATTCAGAAAACTTACAGAATTTATATCCATCCGAGCAGGAGACACAAAATCCAGCAGAAGGATTCAACAGCGCTGAATATTTAGAATTCGCGCAACATTTATACGTGTTACTCAATGGACTATGGCACGGCTCATATAAACTCGGTATCACAGAAGAGTTTGAGACATATTCTAAGATGTTAATCGACTTTGTTCAAGATGATATCGAAAAATTCAAAGTTCACTTCTTTTCTCTTGATCAGCTCTCGAATATATACCTTGAGGCATTCAAATTACAAGACACGGAAGCATGTGATGACCTCTACGAGCTGATTCTCGTTCAATTACAAGGAAGAGAAGAAGAAATCGAAATTGCTGTGCGCGATGAGGCCGATTTCATTGTCGCTGGTGTATCAACAGACGATGATGATAACCAAGCAATGAGCTCAGCATCTTCAAGGCCGAGAAGACAATCATCGAAACGCGCCTTAGATCCATCAGTAGAGAGGTTCATGCGTGTCGCCAAGAAGAAAAACGCGTATGTATACAAGATTTCACGCGAATTCTTCGATGTTTATTATAAATGTCAGCAGAAAATCGGCACAAAGCTTGATGACGACTTAGAATTCGGTGAAGAAGAGTCAATCAATGAATACTCGGATATTTACAATCATGTAATGGAAATTATTTATTCGCACTGCACATTTGTTGAGAGACAAGTCCAGGAAATGAAGAAAATGAAGCCACAAAAGACAGGTGACGTTGTAGGTAGAACCGCAAAGTCAGTTAGAAACGATAATTTTTCATCACCATCGAAATCACGAATTTCCGTTCAATCTGATGCATCAAACATTTTCCAGACACAAATATATACAGCACAGACAAGAGCTTTATACGAATCCTTATTATCTGGCTACGATTTAATCATTCAAGCCAACAGAAATCGATTATACTTAATGATTATGAAGTTATCAATGCAAAATAAGGATGACATAACAGAAATCAAAGAATTCGCGAACCAGCTCAAATCATATACGTTCGATTATATTAAATACTTAAACCAAGCTAAAGACGAAGCAAATAACGCAAATGATTATGAATACATGGAAGAACTCGAAACAAGAAACGCAAAATTAGTTGAGAGTCCACAAGCATTATCGGATTCATTCACAAAAAGTTTCGAAGAAGCCTGCGATTTCATTGTCAACAAATACATGATATACACAGCAAGAGTTGACGCTAAATTAAACGACAGAATGAATGACGTTGACTTGAAATCTTTGACTTTAATGGAAGAAAAGAAGAAATTACATATTGAGCAGCTAACACTGTTAGAGAAGAACTATTTCATCAAGGAGGAAACGGAAAAACAGCGTCCTGTCATTGAAACAGAAAAAATGCTCGAAAATGCAAAGAAACACGCTGCTGCTAAGAACTTCCAGAGGGCGAAGGAGATCAGAGATGAAGCGTTTAAGCTCGAAGAAGAGACAATAAACAAGAGACTCGAACAGATTCAAGTTGATTTGAAGCGCGAACGCTCAGATTTGCTCGCTAAGCAAGAGAACAAGTTAAGGCAGATCGAGAAAGCTAATGAAAAAGAGAAAGAACAAGTTCAGAAGAAATATGATGAAAAGAAACAAGTTTTGTTGAATGGATTAATGCCAGCGTTGAAGACCAGAGCGAACCAGATAATTGAAACAGCGACAAGCTGCATGTCTCTCATTGCTGGAACTGCAGAGAGCCAGACAAAGAGACAGAAGCAACAGAAAGGTGATGATTTGAGAGGACACTTGTTGAAAGTTTTCAATAAGGTAATAGAAAAGACACTCAAGAAATACGAGATTAATATTGTTGAATGAAATGAATTTTTTATTAAATGAGTTTTTTATATTAATTTTGAAATCTTTTTCATTCAAGCTGATGAATGGTAGAATATTATTGAATATAACTAAATATTTTGCGATATTTTGAAAAATGAATAATATTATCATATTTAGATTCTTTATCAATGTAATTTCACTTTTCATCATATAACTATATGTGTATGTTGATAATAATTACAAAAATGAAATTCTTCAATATTGATTAATTTATCATATAATTTATGTGTTTAAAGACTAAAATAAATTGTTTGTTATATAAACTTTGACTTCATTTTGATATTTAAATTATGGAAAATGAATATAAAGAAGATTTAGAGAAAGAAAATGGCAATGAAGCAAAAGTTGATGATGTTGAAGATGGATTTAATATAGATTATATCAATAATTTGATTCAAGCGGGAAATAAATTGGAAAACTTTTCAAGCAATCAACAATTCGATCAAATAAATGCATATATATCCGAAATATTCGAATTAAGTAGAAATAATCCAATTCTTGCAAGAAAAATTCTTTTTGATAACGAAATATTGCATCAATTTCTTTCAATAATTCAAGATTTAGATTTAAAACAGCTGGATATAGTTTTACATACTATTGTTCGCGTAATTAATAGAAATATATCAACAGATCTCAATTCATTTCATGAAACATTCGAAAATCTACAAAATTTAGTGACAAATTTGTCTTCAAATGCTGGAAATACATTTATCACAGGCTATATATTGCAAATATTAAATAGAATGTGCTCAATCAAGCAAATAAAATTATCAGAAGATATTTATCAAATTATCATTAAAATCTGTAGTTGTAACTTTATGGTAAACAATGTATCACTTGAATACGAAATTGCAAATTGCTGCAATGAATTAATAAAATCATATCAAGAAGAAGTTGATTCCGAATTTGCATCATTCTACTTAGGATGGTGCTTATCATACAATGGAAACAAATTCGTTGTGTTGCCTTCAATATTGTCAATATTAGAAAAGTTTCCGGATTTGATCAGTCTTCGCATTAAGAAAATCACTAATTACATTGGAAATCTGATATATTCAGTGTTACACAAAGATAATCAAGAATTTAGAAACGAAACCAAAGATTTTTTAATTTTCACGAAATTTTTGGTTTTTGTATTGAATAATTCCTCGCAACGTTATTATTTGAAGCTAATGAAGCTTGGGTTTGTTCAATCACTTGAAATTATAACGAATTGTTTTGTTAACAAAGATATTGAAAGTTCATCAGATTTAATTGATATTTTTGACAATATATGCGTGATAATAGCCATTATAATGTCAGCAAGTGCAGATTTTGCAGTGTTTTTCGTTGAAACAGTTCAAATATTTGCAAATTTGATTGAATATACTACATTATCAATGAATATTCGTGAAAAGAGAAGCATTGTAAATATTTTTGGATTAACTTCAAGAACACTACCTGTTGACATGTTTAGATCAATTTTTGGAAAATTTGAAATAATTTCGATTGTTGTCAGTCTTATTTATGAGGTTGATACAGATTTATCAGTAAATGCTATCAATGGATTGAAAATTTTATTATCAGTTGATAATGATGAAATTTTTAATCTAACTCTTCAAATCATTAGTGAAGAAGGAATTTTAGATGAAGACAATTATGATGTTGATGATGCTATTGCTGAATCAATTGATGATTTAGCTCAATTTATCGAATCAAAATGATATATCAACAAAAACTTTATATTACCATGTGTTTGTTTGTAATTAAATAGAGATTTGTTATTTAATGCATCATCATATTTACATTATAGTATTAATAAATGTAAAACACATAATTTTATAAGAAAAAATATATGGATCAATATATATATCAAATGGATTTAAGATATTGTTAATGAACCCATACCATATTGTATGCATATCAAATTATGAAAATTAATAAAATTATGGTTAAACTATGCTGATGATTTACATTACATATAAATATGTCATGTAAATATGACAAGAATCAAAAATTGAATTTAATGATCAGATTTTTGACATGTAAATTTAATTCCACTTCTTATTATGGGCCGACTAACTTGTATTTGGACAGATTTACTTGGAAGAAACTAGACTATTTGGGTTCTTATACAGAATAACAATATTGATGTATTCAATCATATAGAGATGATTGGTGTATGGAAAAATCTAAATTTATGACATGTAAAACTGTCAAAAATTTATAATTGAGTGTAAAATTTCAGTTATATGACATGTAAACAGATTTATATAATTCTATGAGCACAATCAAAATAAAGATCATTTTTGTTAATGAGAGGGGAACTCAATCTGGACGAGGTCCTTTCCACGATAAGAAAAGGCGAGAACCTTGAAGAAGAAGTGTTCGTGGCACTGCTCATGAAGCTCATGGAAGTTCTTTCGTGCGAAAGCAATTTGATTGAGCTATCATCGCCAATTACGATTTGTGGAGATGTCCATGGCCAACTGTTCGATGTATTCGAGTTATTCAATGCTGGTGGTGACCCAGCAACTACACGTTACTTGTTTATGGGTGATTACGTGGACAGAGGTTATTATTCCGTATTAACTTTTTCATACTTAGCAGCATTGAAGCTACGCTATCCTGGAAACGTTTACTTGCTTAGAGGAAACCACGAATGTAGACAAGTCAATCAAATGTACGGTTTCTACTCCGAATGTCTTCAGACATATGGACATTCAGGAGTTTGGAACATATGCAATGAAGTATTTGATCTTTTACCATACTGCGCACTCATTGATGGAGAAATTTTCTCTACTCACGGTGGTCTTTCGCCAGATATTGCATTAATTGATACAATTAACTCAATGTATCGCGTTGAAGATGTCCCAAGCACTGGACCATTCGCTGACTTAACCTGGAGTGATCCAGATGATACAACGTGGAGTCCAAATCCTAGAGGCGCAGGACACCTTTTCGGAGAGGCTCCAACGCGTGAATTCTGTCACCTCAATGGTTTACTATTCGTAACAAGATCACATCAGCTTGCGATGCGCGGATACGAATGGTATTTCAACAATAAGCTCGTTAACGTTTGGTCTGCTCCTAACTACATGTACAGAAGTGGCAACATGGCCAGTGTAATGAAATACAAAGGAAATGGCGAACATGAACTTGTTTTGTTCGACAAATCAGCTGTTCAAAAGGTACCAAGCGAGCTTCCTACATCTGGATACTTCATGTAATTACCATGAAATTCTCTTTTTGATTATTTAATTTTACTGTTTTAATAAAGTTTAATATGTATATATCAGCCCTCAAAACCATTTTTCTGTACCCACAAGTTCATGAAGTCATGCCTGAAGCCCTCTTTCCGCATCACAAAATAATTGAAATTTTCAAAATTTTATATGAATAAAAGTAAAAAATTAGTAATTTTTCTTATATTTTAGTTGAAATACTATGAAAAACGAAAAATTAAAATCTATATATTGACTATATATTACATTATGATTGTAATTCAATCGAAAAAAATTTAACAAGTTTATTGTATAAAGAATTAGAATCGCCATTTTGGTCATAAATCAATTTAATGCTCATATGGATATTGAAAATTTATGTAATAAGTCAAGCTGGAGTGAATGCATTATACTAAAAGAAATGTTGCTGTTGAGATGATGGAATAACAAAAATATTAAAAAGGAAAAATTTGGGTGAACCGTGAATCGAACACGGATCTATTGAGCCACAATCAACAATACTAACCATTATACCATTCACCC
>MRSU01006995.1:0-23540 GCA_008369845.1 Trichomonas gallinae
GTTCGACGCTACAGTAGAGCCCAAGAAGACTCCACCGGGATTTTTTTGATGGGAATCTAGCATTTTAATGGTTACTATGTGCTCATTCTATATTATTAATTTACAGAATTTTTAGTTGCATTTTTCTGCCGGACAACCTTTATATTAAGTTATCAGATTTTTTTGACATTTTACATTTTACGTGGCGTTTTACACTTTATAAAATAAGGTTAGTTGGATTTATCCAGTCTTCAATTTTCCAAACAAGTACCGGACAAATCCAACTAACCTTATTTTGTAAAGTGTAAAATGCCACGTAAATATCTGTAAAGTGTCAGTTATCCTTATAAGGATTTATTTGATGAATGACAAGCAAAAAGATTTATTTGGCAAAAATATTAATACATAAGTTCTCATATTTAGTGAAAAATAAAAGTCTATATGATTTACATAATCTGTCACGTAAAGTATCAAAATGACAAATCCTGAAACCGGTTCACAAGAATAATAGATAAAAGGGATCTGAGCAACAATTTACCAACAATATATGGCTGCTGTACATTGTAGCATTATCCGTATCCATAATTCCACGTTCATGGATAATAACACAAAATCTCTGTCAGTTTGAATGTCAAATTGACAAAAATGACAAATCACGAAAATTTTTATATATCTTCATTTTATGATATCTACTATTGATTTATCACTAAAATGAAGTGAAATTTCAAAAATTTTTAGACTTTTCAGATGTTATCTGCTCTATTTACAAGATTATCTAGTTCGGAATTCATAGGTGTTAAAGACCATCCTGGACTCATGCCAGTATGCGATAGAACTGGGTATAAAATGTTCAGTGACGAAAATTTTGTTATTCAGTTGCGAGGAGAAGAAACACATACAAGTATTTTATGTTTTGAAGCGAAGAATTTCATCGTTCAATCCAAGCAAGAGCTAACAATACAACGCGTCACAGTTATGAATCAAAAATATAAACCTGATCCACTTGGATATACATATCCTGATGTAATAGGTCACGTTTCACCACCTGAATACAAATACTACAACCTTTTCATGATTGTCGGTGAAAGCGACAAATCTACAAGCACAATCAAACCAATTGAGGCAGATATTTACATTGTGACACAAAATGACTACACAACTAGAACATACACAAGAGAAGGCGCTGTTATTAACGTCACATACCATAACAATCACTTCTACACGAACAAAGAAAGTGGATCGTTCACAGTTGCTGCGAAAGTCGTAACAAAAACGAATGGAAACATCGTCTCAGTTGAATCTGATACAGCCGACATTACCGTTCTAAATAAAAACTACACTTTGACATATAAAAACAATAATGGCAATTTCTCTGGATCTACGAACAAAACAGGCACAGAATATGTTGAGACCTTTGTCACATATGAAATGCAAGAGTTTGATGACTTCAAATTCAATACAACATACAAAACTGATTTATCTTGGAAATTAAAGAAGCGTTCAGACTTCATATCGCCAAAATTCACAATCACATTACCTAAAAAGAATGACTGGCTCAAGAAAGAAGATATAGTACCTGATAGAACTGTTTTGAATATTTTGATAATTGTTTCAGTTATTATTGTAATTGTTTTGATATCAACTGGAATCACAATCTTCTATTGCATCCATTGCCGTAGGAAACAAGCTGATTATGAAAGAATGAATTTCTTACAAAGCTAAAATGGCCGGTTTACATTCTTTTTGCATCCACCATCTTTCATATTATACTTGACCATTAAGCTATAATTCAAAATAATAACTACATTTTAAATTTTTAAAATATTGAATCATTGATTGATTTTATACATATCTTTTACCAGAATATTACATTAATACCTCATAGTTTTTTGTTAACATAAAAATATCTCTGAATATGATATTATAGAAAAAAAAAAAATTATATTCAAAAATGTTGACCTTTACAATGATATTTTCCTTCACAGTCCAAATATATACATTGTCTACAATATTCTTCAACAACATTAAACAAAGCAAGTCATTTGTGAGAGTTAACATATAAAGATAATTTTACAAACAATAATTATTTGAAATAGACAATAATCAAGATGTGATTTAAACTACTAAATCTCAAAATTAACCATAACAAACGGATACAATACATCTCTTACTTTCTTGCTTTCAAGGAATGGATCAATGATTACGACATCTTGTTCTGTGCTTATTACGTCCATGAAAGTTTTTTCTTTTAGATTTAATCTGTCATTAGGAGTGAATGGAGGAATGAGGAGTCCATCAGAAGTTGACCAAGAAACAAAATCGCATTTTGTTTTTTCTTCTATTTCTTTAATCGCGTCTAAAATCTTAGTGTTTGAGTCGAATTTGAACAAATCCCAGTCTGTGAACAATTTTTCAGAAGCTCCTAATTTCTTTTCGACAACTTTGCACTGCTTGCGCAGGGCCAACTCCATTCCGCGAGTTGAA
Source organism: Trichomonas gallinae (assembly GCA_008369845.1). Classification (NCBI taxonomy): domain Eukaryota; phylum Parabasalia; order Trichomonadida; family Trichomonadidae; genus Trichomonas; species Trichomonas gallinae. Next base: position 2,464 of record MRSU01006995.1, read on the forward strand.
AAGTTGCTGTTGAAAGCAACAGATGGTTCCGCGAGATGAACTAGATAGCTGAAGAAAATCATCGACGAGACAATAGAATTCATTGTGGGAAGCATCGGTTGAATTTTTGCTGCATGCTTGATGGCCTGCAAACGATCTATCTTAGGCAAATTGTAATTCGTGGATCTTATGTTGCTACAAGCGAAAATGAAGTCGCCTTGGTCATCATCTAATGAGTCAAAATGTTTTTTAAATATATTTTCATCGAAATCATTTTTAACATTTTCGTCTTCATTTATTGCCTTTTTAGTAGGCAATTCATCTGTGTACTCTATTTCTATTTGATCTATTTTATTGTCTATATCTGATGGGACTACAATTAAGTTGTTCTTGCACAAAATCGTCATCAATGATTTCATGAATTTTCTGTGAAATTCGTTGTTCTTATCAAATCTTATTAAATCAGGATAGATTCTTTTTCCAGACCAGTAAGGAATGCCATTACGTAATTCATCACGCGGGTGTACTGATGTCAAGTTCAATATACCATAGTAGAATTTCGATTTAAACTTTTTGATGCAAAATTTTTCGATTGAATCAAAATCATTAAACTTTTTTGTGTTCATGTATTTTAGGAGCTCGTTATGGGCCCACTCAATGCAGTGCTCAGGAGTGTGTGGGAAGCTTCTTAGTGTGCACGATGGTGTCGATGAATTGCTCTCACTAGGCTTTTCGTATGTGCATGTTCTAAAAGGAATCCACGCTGACCAATCACCGGTCTTCGCGCCGATTCCGCCTGTGAAGAAAGGTTTTTGCGCATAAAGACAGAACCGAGAGATATCATATCTAGCCTGGAAGGAGTCGACGAGGCCAAATATAGCAGTATGATCTGCGAAAAATTTGTTGTTGAAAATATTTCGTGTCGAATTTGCAACAATGTCATTATAGGAATTAATCTCAACATTTTCTCTGTATTGGTGGATTTTTTCTTTCGCGACTTCAGCTTTGTTCCTTGATACATCTTCGGCTGAAAATAGTAACTGTCTGTTCAGGTTTGAAAGTTCTATAGAATCTGCGTCTATCAATGAAATTAATTTTGGTTTATAAAGTGATGCGATTTTTGCAACAGTACAGCCTAAAGCTCCAACTCCAACTAACATCAATTTTTCGTTCTCAAGACTAATTTTACGTGTTTCAATGAATTTATAATTAATGAAATCTTCATTTTGATTTAAAGTGTTTTCTTTTGAATCAGAAGTGTCTTCAATTTGACTGAAAGTGTTTTTAATGTTTTCTTTTGAAACAAAAAGATCTTCAAAGCAAATTAAGAAAAACTGAGAATCTATGGGTAATATTCTGTGCGTAATAAACTTGATGAATTCATTTGCAGCGACTGCACCCAATAAAACTCCTAAAGGCTGATTGTAGTTTATTAATGGATCTGATTTTTGTCTGTTGAGGAAAAAGTTTCTTATCCAGGCTCTATTTTTAGGTGCTTTAGGCAATGCTTCATGATAATTTTGGAAATTTAGTGTTTGTTTTTGTTTGATTTCAACAAAAAAGCCAGATTTTTTATTTGGATCAAATTTTGAGAAGTTTGATGTATCCATGATTTCAAACACGCCAGATTTTTTCTGTAATTTAACTGATTCGAGATTATTTAATTCGGGCATTGAATCCATTTGGATAAATTTGCCACACATATCTTTATAATATCTTATATTGGATTCAGAAAAGATTACTTTACCTGGATTCGAGTTTGTGACAGAAGAAACTTTGAGTATTTTCGGAGGATCTCCATCTATATTATTTACAACAAATTCGTCGCAAAAGTCGATAAATACCATTCCAAAATACATGTAAGCATCAACATATATAAAGCATTGCTTATTATTTCGACATTTTTCATTTAATTTTTGTATTTCATCGAATTTTAATGGATTTGTTTGTATTACAGCCATGTATTTGCATAGAGTTTCGTCGTTTAATTCGTTTTCAATAGTGATTGTACAGTTTGGATTCAGATATTGAATATTAGATTTTATAATTTTGCCTCTTTTTTGTCCTATATCGGCTGATTTGATGTAAAAGTTAGAATTGACATCATTTTCTGTTATATTTTCTGTATCTAATAAGCCTATATTTGTACAACCTGATAAAATTAAATTAATCGCAGTTTCTGTTCCTACAACATTCATACCTACAATCAAAACCGAACTCGCTTGTATAGTATTGAATGATTCTGCCCCAAATGACAAGATATTCCTGTTAAATCGGTCATTCATTCTAAATTGTGTGGAAAATCTAATATTATTGGGGATAAAAAAATAATTTAGGGTCTATTGATTTTGTCATGTAAATCTTATTTTTGTCGCGTAAATTTTTTTTTGACAATCCATTATATTCTGTAGTATTGCCAATGGGAAACTTGGTAAACTCTGTCTTAAAAGCTTATTCACGCCTCCTAACTCTATTCAGGATGTGTACACATCATTCTCTTATATAAATTTTATCAATGAAAAATAAAGATTTTCTTCGAATACAAGCTACACAATATAGAATTGTGCAGTAATAATTTGACTCGGATATGTTTTTAATCGATAATGAAAAACATTTTTATTTTGTCTCAAACAACTGAAGTAAAAATGTTTCCAGTTGGAATTTTCTATGTCAGGATCCAAAATTTCGAAAGCCTTGATCTCAATTTCCTCTTTAATTATTTTTGGATTTCATTCTTTGGAGATTTACATTAATATATCCTGACTGGACGATTTCTATGAATGTATTTGTATAAATACATCTAATCTCTATTCAAAAAAAGTAAAAAATCAATTTCCAGAAGAACAACTAGAAATTACTTGCGTCCTATTGCTGTCATTGAAGGGAAGCAGCAATATGTATTGTTGCAACCAGATTTAACTGAAATTTCTATTTTCGAGAATTGAATTGGGAAAGGCAAGTTAATATCAGGATATAATTCTCCTTTTCTAGAATATGCTGGAAATTCTATTCTATCGTTGCTATTTAAGATAGCTGCAACAGAAAAACTCTCTGGATAACAATTTAAGCCAATAGATCTTCCAAATTTGATTGAAGAGAATTGTCCAGCAGTAGATGATGCAAATTCGATCTTTGGATTGTAAAAATGGCTAGTTTTGAAGTAAGCGTGTTTTATATTTGAATCAAATAAAGCTGGATTTATTGGCTGCAGAATTTTATTATCATCTACAGGTTGTTTGTATGGTTTGTTCGAGTTTTGAATATAATTAATGCGGTTTTTAAGATTTTGATCATATAATCTTGCTGAATCCATTTGTTGCTGAATTGAAATCAATTCATTCTGCTTCATGGAAATTTTCTCTTGAAGACTAGCGATTTGATTTTCTACATTTTTTTTATCAAAACAGAGAAAGAAAGCAAACATTTTATAGATGAATTACACGTCAAATTTAATTTTTATATGACAAAAAATAAATTTACATGACAAATTTTATTCGATGGTATCATTCATTTTCCTGGAGTTGTTTCCGAGTTTGTGAAATTGCATATATGAAAAACACGAATAAATATGATTGGATATATGTGAAATCGCAAATCTAAAGTGCGTAAATTGTATTATATAGGATGTCCAATAAATATTTTGCTTGCGTTTTTTTCTTCTTTGGAATGGCAAATATTTTGCTTGTGTTTCTATTCATATCTAAAATAGATCAAGCATTCTATGAATGGATAGCAAACTAAGTCTCTAAATTTCATATAACAATAAAAGTATTTATAAACAACAAAAAAACAAAAATAAAAAATAATATAAAAAGTTCTAATGTGCTTTGGCCTTTTCTTGGTTAACAACCATTGAAACAATGTCATCTAAAAGGGATTCTGGTGGTAAAAATGCGTCACTCTTCATCAAGAATATTTCATCGCAATTTGTTTCAGGTGCCAGTTCTTCACTTTTCTCATTTTTCTCTTTCTGCTCATGTTTTTCTTCATGTACTTCTTCCATGTCTGGTTGTATGCTTTCGATTATTCCCTCTATCAATGACTCGTAGTTCACAGAATAATCTAGAGGTGGAGATTCGTCAACGTCAGCTTTATCTTCCGTAAAGTCTTGAGACATGTAAACAGAAAGTGCCCAATTTGTCTGTGGATTAACTTGCATCTGCCTGCAAAGTGATATAACATCTTCGATGATTTTTGAACTTTTGAAGCCATTTTCTAGTGGAAACATTGGCGGGAACTTTTGTATGTTGTCGAATCTTATCTGAATAAGATCGTTTTTGTTTTTAATTGCATTGTGAAGTTGCGATGACATATTTTCTTGTACATTAGTGAAGAACTTGATGAAGTCAATGTTGAACAAATCAGTTTTCTTCGCATCTTCAGGCATTATTGAGATCTGGTTGGTTTCAGAGAAGTTTGTTATTGCCTGCAAAAACGCGACCTTTCGTGGAAAATCACCAAGATATTGGTTGATTGTAGCTTCGCTCGTGAAATTGATCAGTGAATAAAAATTGTTCGCGTTCGGACAGAATGTCATTATTCCAGCGCAGAGATCATATATACAGTTGACAGACAGTTGCGGTGACCACATCACGCATGTTGAGTAGATTTTTGCAGCGCTGATGAAAATTGTTTCATCTGAAATTTGTTTGATGAATTTTATTAAATCAGATGCAAATCTTTGCGGGTTAGATATATGACCTCTAGAAAATTGGTCAAACAATCCAACAAGTTCTGTGTCAGGGAATAATGATGCCATTCTAGAAACTGATTCAGAGAAAACTGAAAAATCGCAGAACTTCGTGAAAGACAGAGGATCTTCAATTGCAGTGCACATGAATGGAGCCAAAGCAACAGCATATAACGAGAAATCAGAATCATTCGATAAGAGTTTCTTCGGGATTCTCGGAATTTGCATCATGAAATCTATTATATGCGAAGTTGATTTACACTTCATCATCATGTTCATTAAAGCATCCTTCAAATCAATTAAAGGGATTCCGCATTCATTTATGAAATTGTTGATAATTGATTCTGTTATATTGTTCTTGGACTTTTTGTCGAAAATTCCGCTGGAAATAATTGTAACTATTAATGATAATGCGTCGTTGACGATTTTGTTGCATAATGGCCCATCCAAGCTCAACAAGCAGATAGGTAACAAAAGCAATTCAATGCTTGATGTCGAATTATCTTTTTTGATTGTTGTAGAAATTGACCTAAAAACGGAACAAACGTAGTCTGAAACATGCTCAACTGTTTGCACGCTCATATCACTTTCCACGAAGCATCTGATAACGATACAAATACTTTCCAATAGATGACAAATCGAGATATCTTCTGTTAATGTGTAAGCGCTGCTGTAGAGGTTTAGTGCTGTTGCTGCTGTTTGGAGGTCACCACATGATAATCCCCACAATAGGAAATAATCTTGTAAGTTGTCTTCATCTTCAGAGTTCGTTGGAATGAATCCGTAAATTTTGATGAACAAATTCAATAAGTCGCTGATTGACACTATGCGTTTCTGCAACGCTCTTAATGGAGTATCAGAGTCAGAAGGGACAAAACGCAAAACATCAAATTGTACGGAATTGATTCTCGCGAGTAACTCGCATAAATTCCACAAACATTCAGGCGAACCGGCGGAAAAAGAATCATTGAGTCCTGATGCAACAGCTGAGAGAAGGTCGAAAGCATCTTTCATGTGTATATGTGTCAAGCAGAAAGAAATTATGACATTGAATTCATCGATAAACGGAAGAATGTCTTCTTTCGCTAATTCTTTCAAAGACTGCAAAGCGAATTTCACTGATTCGTTGTAAACATCTTCTTTCTTGTCGATTTTCTCTTTCTTCTTGTTTTGAACTAAGAAGTCATTCATGTCATAAATCTCTTCATACTTGCACAGTTGCACGTTGTAGAAATACCAGCTGCTGTAGTTGAGCAAGTTGACTAAAATGTTCACGGTTTGTGGTTGCAATCTATAGATGTAAGTCAGAATGAATGTAATTAATTTTCTTGTTTCTGGTTTGTATGTTGCAATGTCTATCAATGTGATTGTCAAATATTTCGCGTTTGCTTCTGGTGAATGTGAATATTCTATCAAGTTCTGCCAGAGAGGCAGCAAGCTCGTGTAAGGGCTGACATGTAAGTTACACATGATCAAATCGTTGACGAATGAATAAGGAGAGAAATAAACGAAAAATCTGCATGGATTTTGCATGATTGTTCTCGTTTTTAGATCGAAAACAACCTCAGAGAGCCACGGCTGGATAATCATCAACAACTGTTCTCGCGAGCAAGCTCTTCTATTCAGTGGAGAAGAAGGAAGAGCAATAAAAGCTCTTGACAAAAATTGTTCGGTCACATACCTAAAGGCAATGCTGCACTGTTTTGACAGCTCCACAGCGTTTTCGATTCTAAGAGTCATGTTCTGAGTGGAAACAGTGTTGACCATCTTAGAGATAAATGCCATGAAAGGAGCAGCAAGTTCAGTGTCTCCGTTATTATGGAACAAACAAATAACTGGGAAAATTTGGCCGAGCATTCTCATCGCGTTTTGGCGAACAGAAACATCACTGTGCATCAAGTAAAGCAGGTCTAAAAGAAGTAATGTTCCTGTCTCTCTGTATATCAACTGAATGAATTCAACATCAAAATTCGTTAATTTTCCTGGAGTTGTTGTTGACATGTTTTTAATGAAAGTGTTGTGAGAATAAATCATTGAATCCTGGACGATTGTTGGGATAAACTGAGCGGTAATGGAATTGAAGAATAATGTGCCTGTTTCTAGATCACTTTTCAGCGCTTTTTCTGTATAAGCGATCAATAACAAACTGAGTTGTTTTGACAATAAATGCTTCAAGAATGTTGGTCTCTTTTTAGCAATGATTGCGCATTTGTTTATAAAGTCGTCTGTCATGAACTTGTTGTCAGTGAAAATTGTTTTGATTGGAACCATAAAAGAAAGTGCTACTCTTGCTGCGTGCGCGAATCCTGCGAGTTGCTGCTTCGATGGCGGGTTCTGCTCAAGAATTATTGCTGCTTCGAGATCGGAATTGTTCGAAATATCAATGAGCGACCATCTAAACAGTAACCAGAACAAATCTTGTATTGAGCATCTTGGAGATATTTCGATATCTTGCACATTGAACGTTTGCGCGCACCTTGGAATTGGACAATGCGATGCTTCAAGTTTCGACTGATGCAAAAATCTGAAATACTGGCCTCTGAATACCAAGAAGTGTGAAAACTGTTCCAAGTGATGGAACAATTGTCTGTAGTGCTCAACGCCATCAATGTTGACAAAAATTTTGAGACTAGTGTCAAATATTGACAAAATCTCATCAATTTGTTTTGTCGCTGCCATTTGTGCTGCATAATCATCGAAAGCAGACTGCATTGCAACGTGTCTCAACATTGTTGCGAATACTGATAATGTGGACTCCTTGCGCGCGAGCTTTATACTTTTCAATTGTAAAGTATTCAAGAAAGATATGATAGCTTTTGCTAATGCAACAATGTTAAGTGAAGTAAAGATGAAAGAAAATGTTTTCAGTTCATCGCTGTCCATTTGTGTTGCGCATTTCGTTGATTTATCTATTAATTCGTTGATTGTTTCTGCCTGCTTCATCCATAGTTTGCTGTATTTAGGGTCGCATCTTTCTGGAGTCGCAGTAGAAGTAGCAAAGAGAAAAGTGAAAATGTTCGATATCAAAGAAATGTCATATTTCGTCATAGAACTAACATCATTTAGAACCTTTCCCATTTTCAGATATGATTTTCTCAAAATAAGTAAGTAATGAATTAATGGATATTCCATCATTTCGCATGTTATTTGATTCAAAGCGAATCTCCACAATAACTGATATCGACTCAATGCGGCGTTTTTGAGAGAGATTGTCGGCATCCTATGTACAGGACACTGTGATTCACTCCAAGTTGAATATTCTGACAGAATCATTACGATCATTTTCTGTTCGATGATTGTCGTTTTTTCGTCCAAAACATTTGCTAGAGATGGTGCATCAGCTGCACCTGGAACTAGATGCGATAAAATTTTAGATGTCTCAATGAGCTGAAAACCGATAATGTGTGTTTCAGGTAAAGGCGAACATAAAGCTGTGAAAGCAATTAAACCGACTCCAGTTAAGTTTTTAGCGTCTATATATGAATAGTTACCTTTTGCTATTGAAAGGCAGTAATAGTACGTCTGTATTATGTGGTGAAGTGGATATATACTGATTGCAGTTATTCTTTGGGTGAACGAACATAATTCTGACAAAAGTAGATTATATGAATTTGGAAATGTATAGAAAATCAGCTGGAAAATCAAACTCGACAATGCAGCAATATAAGCATCATTGGAGATCATCAATGTAAACAAAGGCAGCAAAATATCTTCAATGTTTGTGTTGTAATGCAATAAAACAGGAATCAGTGGCAAAATATTCATATCCATTGACTCGCTGAAAGGAATTTCTTCTAATATTGATGTTTTATCGCATTCCATGAGATCTCCGAAGCTAGTATGAGGTGTGTCGAATGTTGTCATCCACTGCTCCATCAACAAATGACATGTTTTAGTTGCATTTTCAATGTTACTTTTAGTGTCAGAATCCAGTAGAGAATAAGGAAGATAATCGCGCCAATTCAATAAGTAATACAAAACATTTACAGGCAGCGGCTCTGTCTTCATTTTCTCCAGGTTCGATGGTAAGTCAATGTCTTGCATGATGTTGTTAATGTTTGTCAGATTCAAGCAAAAATTGGAATTTTCATATTGAACGTCATTAAATTTCTTCGAAATAAAATCTTTGAGTATATTCAAAATCAGTTGAACATGCCTGTGTATACCTGTTGCAGCATTAGTTGGGATGGCTTTGGCATACTCCTGGAAGTTGCTCAGTGGATTTAATATCCTCTGAAAAGTAATCATTACGACAGCACCATATTGTCCTGAGTTAGACAACAATTCTGGAATATAAGTATTGATGAAAGTCGGCAGATCGAGAGCAGCTATGCTCTCAAGAATTGTAGCTGCCTTGAGTTCATGGCCCCTTAAACTAACTGAGAAAACTTTGCTGTAGATAAGTTTAATGTAATCATTTGTTTGCGGCGACCAGTTATAGCCGAGCTCGGATGGATTTAATGTTGCTATAATATAATCAAGGGCTGCATCTATTTTATGAGGTTTTACAAGTCGCTTGAAAACAAATCTCTCTAAAAATTTAATATAATTTGCATTAACTGGTAAAGGATTTAAATAATGAATGACACCTATTAATTTGAGTGTACTAGCCCATGCTGTTTTGTCTGTTAAGCATTTTTGAGCTCTTGCTTCTAATCTCGATAAAAATTGCCCAGTTTGAATATTTTTCATATGAGTGATAATTGGATATAAAGACGTGCAAATTGAGTCAATAACCTCACCGTTATTGATGTATAATGTCATTAACTTTGGAATTAAATCCATGCATGATTTAATTTCAGCGTAATTGTGTTCAGCAAATGTGATTCCTGATACAGATTTGATGTAAATAGTTATATATTGTGGTGCTGACTTTTTAGTTGGAAATTTAGCTTTAAAAATTTTAGAAAATACTGAAAAACTTAGCTGTGTGATTCTTTTCATAACGTCAATGTATTTATTTAGCGCGAGTATAATGACCCTGTGTTGAAAAGATGTCAATGCCGGTGAATATGAGATTTCAAAAATTCTATTTAAAATTTTTTCGCATGTATTTTCGTCTAAAAACGTTGTATTGTCCAGTATTGAGTATAGTAATGACGCATATGATACTTCACTGATGAATCCAACAAACAGTCCGAGATGATCTAATTCTTGGCTTAGAGCTGGGTAGAATTTCAATATAGAATGTTGCTGCTTTTCGATTTTTGGTTCAGATCCGAATATCCTCGGAAAGAAAATATCAAGTGTATTCACTGCTTTTGGTAGATCTGATACACCAAGCGATGAAAAAGTCTGCAATAGCATGGAAAAAGTTGTATTAGTAGGAGGAAAACACGAAAGTGATTTGAAAAATTGTTCCGAATAGCTTTTAAGTTCTCTCTTTGCTGTGATTGATTTGAAATTTATGGCCATTTGAAGGAGATTTTTGCCCATATTCGAAATTTCGTTGCAAGCATGTGTAAGAAAGGCATCCATGACATCTCCTTGTTCATTTTCATTGAACACTCCTTTGATATCAAAAGATTTTCGCCTTTCTTTCCTCATTTTATGACAATTTGTCAAATAAATTATCAATTTTGACATATAAACATTTCAAATTTAAATTATTTGTCGAATAAATTTTTTTGTCATGTAAACATAGATCATGTGAATTTCGAAATCAACAAGCGCATTGCCGACATTATATCTATCAAGACCTATAAAAGTTTCCTTAAAGACTAATTTTCATGCAAACCGGCCAGACTTTTCATCGAAAAAAAACTTCAGAGTTTTGTAGAAATGAGGCCATTCAAACACTATGAATCACTTAGATCTTTATGAGATTTTTAACTATGCGACTCTTATGTTCCTATTGTATCTAGACTTTTAATTTGGAATGATTCTTCTGTGATGACATTTAAAATCATGCCGATTAATAATATGTTAAGGAAAAAATGAATAATATAATTTATAATCTGGCCCATTAAGAGCCTTTTACAAAAGACTGTCACAGCATTTGATTTGAATGATATCTTACAGCTATTTCTGGAGCCATAAAATATTACCAAATTCAAAATATGACAGTTAATTATTGTTATTTTGGTTAAAAGAATGAAAGTTCCAAGTCTGTCTCAAAGTTGAACTCTTCATTTGCATCATTACATGTATTAAAGAATACTGAAAACTCTGTGTTATCTTCTGAAATAACAGAGTCGATTGTAGACTGGGCGAATGCTGTTGTAGTGTTGACAGGAGCTCTTTCGATTTGGACAGGAGCTGTTGCAGCTTGGATCATTGAGGCGCGGATCATTTATTTTTGTTTGTCGTTTGTAAACGTTTCGCTTGATATAACACGGCCATATCCATCGATACTTCGAACTGAGTTCTGGCCATCTGGAAATACAAATATGGCCTGTCGAAGACGTGGTTTAGTTTTCACCATTTTCAAAATGATGAAATAGTAAATTTTATAAATTTTCCCACGATTTGAATCGTAAATAATCGTTCATACAAATCATTGACAAAGTTGATATTTTTATATTTGAATGCGCCACATATCATAGGCAGGCGATCTTGGCAACGGGAAGCCCAATCAAAAAAGTGCTGGAGACGCGATGAACTCTCAAAATTGAGAACTTTACACTCGCGACGCCAGATTTTGACAGAAACAAAATCGCCATTTTTTCCCATCTCAATTTTTAACGATAGCATTAATATATGAATGGAATTGGATTTTCGGGATTGGGGTTCAAATTTGTGCGCTATAAAAATAAACATTACAATTTTGAAATCCCACATCACTTTTATCAATTTTATCATTATTTTCACTATAATGATGCCCTGCAGTTTCATGAAAAATTGATGGATTTTTGATTTTTCATGTCACATGTCGAATTTTTATTTTGGCATCCACCAAAAACATCATACGATCCACAGTTTTACCCAACATTATTCATCCAAATTCAATTTATATATTCTATAATATATACTATATCTATTGTTATCATATTGTTAAAATATATCTGTGCATTCTTTGTCTAAATTGATTTTTTTATTCTTTAACTTTTATATTGCCATTTGAATGAAAAAAACATTTGCCATGTAATGATCAATATTTGTCATGTATTGTGTCAAAATATCTAAATTTGCCGTGTAAAATTTCATATTTATTACTTCTAGCTTTTAAAAAGCTTTGAAGTTATCTTTGTTATATATGACGCATAATATTTTAACACCTAAGCATTAACATGTCTGATCATATGATTGTTATTCAATGATATGCAATATTCGATATTCGAGTTTCTCAAATCTTGTTGGATTAGAATCAGGAGGAGCTATTAATGTCATTTCAAATGAGTATAAAATCTCTAATAATGAATTTGTAAATTGCTCTGCAAATCAGACTGGAGGAGCAATTTATGCAGTAGGATGTACTATAGAATCTAAATGTTGTACATTTAACAGATGCTTTGTTCAAACGCATTTAAATGATCATTGGGGTAACGCTTTCAGATTAGATTCATCGAAACTCGTGATTGACTCATTAAACATTCATCAATGCGGAATAGATAAGGAAAAGAGTGGTGACAGCGCAACATCTGTCCAATATTCCAATCTCGAAATTAAAAATATAAATTTTTCTTCAAACTATGGAGATAGTGGTGGTTCAATGATATCAGTTATATACGTTTCTCAAGATTCAACCGCAAGATACTTAAATGGCGTTGATGGTCATGATCATAATCTGATTGAAGCTAGACATCAACCAATAACATTTCAATACTGCAATTTGATTGATGGTTCAAAGTCTCTGTATATGTTTTATTGTTCTAATACTACATTGACATTTGAAAACTGCGTATTTCAAAATTCTCATAAAAAATTGAATCATGACGCCGGAGCAATTAAATTAACTAATTGTACAAGCGACATTAAATATTCAGGATATACATTTACTAATAAAAATCTGAATCAAATAAATATCAATTGTCCAAAAATTGATTTTGTGAAAAATTCATGCAGAGCTGTTAATGCAGGATTCAGATTTGGTTCTACTATTACTGTGTATCCGTTCATTTATCTTTAATAAAAATTTGAATTTTAAATTGAATGAATATAGAGATATTTAAATGAAATAAAGTCAATTCCTATGCTATATAAAGATAAAATTATCAGTCAAAATTGACTTTGACCGAATTTGATTTTGAATTTATAAATTAACTTGATTAAACAAAATATATTTAACATATTCAATACAAATTTACAATTTCTTTCCTGAATTCTTAAATTCATCGGAAAGTTCCTTAAACTTATTCTTATAAAACAGATCCAATGATGTCATCTTCCTCTCTATATCATACCACCACAATTTCGGCATCATTTCGGGCGACATTTTAGTTTGCTCTTCATATCTGTGCTCAAACCATATCTGAGCTTCAGCAAGAGGTCTCAACAGATCGTGTATGAATTCATCGTTGACTTGGTTCTTGAAAAGTTCGACCATGTTCTTGATATCATCCGATAGTTTTGCAACTTTCGTCAAAAACTTTTCTACTGTTGTTTCCAAGTAAAGAATGTTGTCCTTCTTTAGTGTGAACGTCGACATCAATGTTTTGAGCAGCTCTTCGATCTTTAGAAGGTTTTCTATTGTAGCGTTTGCTCGATTATTATAATAAAATCTTCCAATTCTCTCTATTTCATATTTGAGACCTTCTTTGTCTGCATTTGTCATGATAGCATTCATTGATTCGCTTTCTTCAAGGTCTTGGCTGTAGTTTCCTATCATATATTCGATATATTGTTTTAATTGCGCGGTTTTCTCGCCAACGTGGACGCAGCTTGATATATATTGTGCCGTGTGCATTGTTTCGGAGAGCCATGTCCTCTGCATCTTGGTTTCACTGTTCTTAATTTTAATAATATGAGAAGGATTATTATAAATTGAGGATCTATCAGTAACGTTACCCCATGTAATGACAGATGGAACACCAATAGGAATCTGGGCTCCTTTAGGTATTGTTACGTATACTGTGCCTCTCTTGAAAGGAATTGTGCCCATATACATAACTTCCTCGTTTCCGTGAACTAAACTGATTGGATAGCAAGGGATTGTGTCTATATTTACCTTCTGTGTAGCTAGAAGAGCAGCTCCAATAGCAATAAACTCTTCGGGATTCTTATCAATCGACATTCTATTTTTACCAAATAGTTTTTTGATTGCTGTCTTAATTGCAAACACTTTAGCTCCTGGTCCAACTACTTCTACCAGGTCAATTTCGATGTTTGGGACATGCTGTAAGTTTTTCATTATCATATCGCAAAGTAGCTGCAATAAATCTTGGCAGGCTGACTCAATTTGTTGTCTAGTGATTTTATATGGTATGTCATGGAATAATCCATGGTATTCGTGGCTGTGTTCCAAATTTTTGATAACATTTTGTGCTTCTTGAACTCTTTGTACTTCCATTAACGGATCTGTTGGTGTTTTTGTCTGTTTCTGTATTAAATCTGCAACTACACATTCGAAATCTCGAACTCCGACTCGATCTGTGTGAGAATAAGAAACTTCATGAGCAAAAATCCTATCTTTACGCGTAATCTCAAAAATAATTGACTGGCAGGATGTTTTTCCGATTTCTAATGCTAAAAATCTGTGTGGGAATTTATTAATATAGTTGCGATGCTTAAAACATATATGAGAACCTATGGCAGTTGTTGAATCAATTATTCTTGGATTAAGTTTTAATTGTTTTGCTGGATAGTAAATGGCTTCACGTTGAGATTGTACCCAAAATTTTGGACAAGCTAAAATTGTCTGCGAAACATCGGCTCCACCATCAGCCAATTTTTGTTTAATTCTGTGCATGATTGCAGTCGTGATTGTTTGAGCGTGTAATCCAAGCGGGCAGTGATAAGCATTTGCATATAACGTGTGTGAGTGGTAATATTTGCGTTTGTAGTTCTGCTGGAGGAACTCATGTGTTGAAAGTTTGCCTATGAAGTTTGCAGGATGAACAACAGTCATTTCTGGATGTTTGATTGGTTCATCTGGTGCTAAAAATCTAAAATTAAATTGATCAATATTCTTATCTTCTACAGTTCTTGGAATTGGACCTGTTTTTGGTGTGATTTCGAAGGTTGTTGGGAAAGCTCGAGAAATTTCTTTCGAATCTAAAAGAAAAACTGAATCTGGGGAATCTGGAATTCCAACTCTGAAGCAATCCATCTCAAAATCAACACCAATAACCAGATTTGCTGATCTTGTGAATATAAATAAACATGAAAGCATTATTTTGACAATAAATTTGACATGACAAATAATTTTTGATTTACATGTCAAATATGTCGTGTAAAGAAATGAAACACTTTTTTTCATCGATGATCAAATGATAAGAATATTAGTTAATTTAATTTTATATTTTAAGCATCATATGAACCAGCCATCCATCCAGAATGAACTTGTTGTCCATTCATAAGTAAAACATATCTATAATTCTTTCTTATTTAATATTGTTGGTAAATCATATTGGCTTTGCTAGAAATATAGATCAAATTGTAAATCTCGATCTAGAATGATACCAGGAAGATCTATTGATGAAATATTATCTTTTAAAAATTAAGGTTAAAATTGGAGTTACCCCCTAATTATTTTTGCTCGTTATAATATAAAACTGGGGGAGGTAAAAAATGGAAACATCAAAATTGCAATGGTGGATTACAAATCTTAATGATGATAACTATGATGACATCGTCGAAGAGATCCTTGATAGTCAATTTACAAAAGATAGAATGGAAGAACTCATTTTTGAAATTTTCTATGTTTATAAAATTAGACCTGAAAAGGAAAAAATCCTTCTAAAGCTTACAGAATACCTCACAAGGTGTAAAAGCAATTTCAATAATCTTAAATTCCTTATTCCTACAATGTATCGATTTGTTACACAACCAAAAACACATAGAGATCCTGCAGATCAAGTTGTTTGCACAAGATTTCTCAGAAAATTATATAATAAGAAACTTTTACAGCTCGCAAAAATTATCGAAACAATTAAATCTCCACCTTTAACAATTATCAATCAGGTCATCTTCATTTTGACATTCTTTGCACCCGAGCTACTTAAGGAAGCCAGAGAACAATTTCTTAAAATATCAGCAGAAATTGTTGAAAAATACACAGTAAACCAACAGTTTGCTGAATACCTCAGATCTCCACTGAAGCTAGAAGATAACACAGAGTATCTAGAAACGGTCGAATACGGTTGGCCAGTTTCATCAATTGAATACGCAATTATGAATGACGATGTTGCTAAAATGAAGTCACACCCTGATTTCTCTTTATCTTATACTGTCAAGCCTAATAATTTTGAGCAAAACGATTATACTCGCTATGGATGTTCTTTGCTTCAGTTTTGCGCTTTTTATGCCGCAGAGAAATGCTTCTTTGCAATTTGCAATGACGTGAACTTTGATGCATCTATTGCCAACGCTGCAGTAGCTGGAGGCAACATGAAAATCCTTGACTGGCTGAAGAGCAAAGATGTCGAAGTCGAACTTTCACTTGAAGTCGGCGCAACTTACCGTAGGTATGATTACTTCCAGAAATTCATCACGCCCGAAGTCTGCCAGAAGCCAAAGATGCAGCAGGTAGTCGATGATGTTCTCCAGAAGTGCATGTACACTAACAACCTTGGCATGCTCATCTTTTGCCACAACTGTGGCGTCAGCAAAGGCAAAGAGAACCAGCTGTTATTCGAATGCGCGGAAAATGACGCTTATTTGGAATCATTCAAGATATTGACTTTATTCAAAGATGTCGATATTAACTGCCGCAACAAAGACAACTGGACACCATTACACAATGCTGCTCATTTTGGATCACTCAAGATTATCAAACATTTAGTGACAATTCCTGGCTTGGATATTAACGCTAAAGAGAGTCTAGGGAGGACTCCATTGCATATTGCTGCAGCAATGGATGAACTTGAAGTCGTATCTTTCCTCCTAACATGCACAATTGTTGACCCTAACTGCCTCGATGACTGGGAGAGAACACCGTTGCACTTGGCTGCAGCAAACGGACGATCATTGACTGTCCAATACCTAACGAAAGTGAAAAAGGTTATAATTAACAGAACTGACAAATTTGGTCACACACCAAGACAACTTGCTTCAGACCCAGAAACTATCAATATATTAGAAATGGCTGAACTTGATCTGCATTAATTTTAAAATATTGTTTCTTTTCGATAATTTTTTATTCGGTATCTTTTGATACTTTTTTGAACTTCCTTTCTTCATATAGAGCTTTATCGCACGCGTGATTAATCATAAAACAAAAATATTAATCATGTAAGCATCATCAATGTAGAGTTTCTCCCAGACAGTGGTCGTGTTATCAAATTATTTGCACCGCTATAAATTGTCAGAAAGATCAACGACACGAAAGTGGAAAGATTTGATTTGTAAACAAGTAATTTATCTTTACGTGTCAGATTTTTAGATTTGTTTGGTATTCAAGATATAGGATATAATAAAAGAATTATGCCTATTTTTCCGGTTTTTGGCCGGACAAAATGAAATTCAATTAGGAAAAGAAATCAAAAATTAGTTATTTTTGAAATTTACTCAATGAAAACGCATTTTTATGTCATATAGAATCGAAATATCTACTTGTTTTTGCTTGTTCTTTTCACAAAAATCCGTTATTTCGATTATCTCGGCATCAGAGTCAAAATAAAAGAATAATAATCGATACATTATTATTTATACAAGGATCAGAATCTATTGTATAAAAAAGCGAACCCCACAACTAGTTTTTTATATGACTTTTGATGAAATTTAGCGAAATAACGAGCAATGTCACTTTTTAAAAATGTCGCGCGCTCCTTTTGCGAAAAGGCCGCCTTCGCGGACAACCAAACAGGAATTTTACTGGCGTGGCGGCGATTCTCTGCATGAGCGCGAATATTTAAGGGACGAATTCAAGAAGGCAATGGTAGATTACAAAAAAGCACAAATGGAATACAAGAGTGTTGAGCAAGAACTTAAAAAAGCTAACGAGCAACTCAGCGAGAAAGAGAAATATACAAATGCGCTTGCGTCTTACTTAGATAGTGACGCCGAAGGTGGCAATCAAGAGCAAGAATACAAAAAACAGCTTGGCGAGCTAGAAATCGAAATTGGCAAGGCAGAGGGTGAATTAAGCGATGCCCGTGCCGTACACCATCCAGCAGTTTCGTCTGGACTCCAAAAGGATAAAGCTTATATGATGATCGAAATCCAAAGACTCAAGAAGACGCTTGATCTTAGAAAAGAGCAACAAGCTGAAGATAAGAAGCAGCTTGCAGCGTGTGTTGTTAGCCAAAAATACCAAAATGCAATCGAACTTGAAGGAATTGTCGAAAAACTTAGCCGCAAGCGTGCTTTCCTTCGCTCTCAAGTTAACAAGAACAAGCAAGAGTTTGATAAACTTACATCACAACAACAGTCACAGCAACGTGGAGTACAGCCCGCATCTAAAGACGATAAGCAATGCGTTATGGATGTGGCTGAGCTCGAATTAATATCTAACCGTATGAATGAACGCCAGCAGCGTCGCCCGAATAAGTGGAATATGGATGTAAATCGTTATCTTCGTTATATCGAAGAACTTAATGACAGAATGCGCGAACTTGGCCTCGAATCAGAGGTTGTCGATGTTGAGGCTTTACGTGAGAAATATACAACAAAGCCAAAGCTAGATGATCAAAAAGATGGAGATGCTGCGGATAATGAGAATAATGATCAACAGGCCCAATAATTCGACTTATTTATTGATTAAATCTTATTTTTTTGAAATATTACAAAAATATATTGATTTTGAAATAAAATACTTTAATTATTAAATATCCATTAAACCTTTTTCTTTTTTACATGAATTAATTATGATTCCAAGTTAATTAATGCTATTAACTTTAATTTTAACATAAAAATTTTAAAATTTCAATTTCAGAGTTGAAAAACATAAATAACCTTAGCTGTGTGGATATAAAAACAATCATTTGCATTCTATTATATTATCATTCCAAGATAAAATTATTTTATAAGATAAAACTATTGTAAAAAGAGATGTATCAGTAGCATTAGATAAAACATAACTTACAACATTATTTACGATAAACTAACAAATATAGGATTTATATATTTTGTGAATTTGGTAAATCTTTCATTGACCATGATTTGATATCAAATGTAACAGTTCCATCGCGCTTTTGGAATGTCCAAATGTTTGCTCTAGAGTTATATCTCCATCCGCGTTTATTCAATTCATTTGATGCAGTTTCTTGAATGATATCATGTGGCTGTGCGTAGAATATAAAGAACAAGGTTTCATCTGGCATCTTTGGAATGATATTTTGCGTAGGAGTTATATTAATAAAATCTAACCAGTCCTTTGGTGTCTTTGATGTATCCAAAATAGCGAAAGCGTTATCAGAAAAGAAAGAGCGACCATCAAATGTTGAATTTTCAGGAATTCCTAGAACATGTCTTTCAATTCCGATTTGAGCCATCTTTTGTTCAGGGGGAAGTGAGCGAATTTCGTTAAGAAAGTCCTTTATTGTCGGTCCTCTGTTAATATCTTCTTGTCTATCTGTTACCCTGCTTGTTGGACTACTATTGGATCTTATGATCATTGAATATAGGAAATTTTATCGTACTTTGTGGCACTTTTAGATAATGTCACTTTTATTCTAAATTTTGTAAGGATTTTTTTTTTCTTCAATCGAAAAATGCAAAACATTTCAACCAACTCGATTTGAAAACGGAAATCGTTTCCTATCCATACACACATGAAAAATATGAATTAACATTATACTGTTGTCGTTCTAGATTTTGAAATTTATATTCGTTTGAAGTCTAATATTATATATATTATATATCTATTTTATCTATCATATTCCAATGTCACAATAATATCGAATATACGTAGCTGCATTGTTGCTAATGATAAAAAATCACTCAAATTTCATGCAAAAAAAAATATTATAGTGTCACTTTTGTGTCAGTTTTATTATTGTCACTTTTACATATACTCATATATTCATTTTATATGACTGAGAAAACTCCCTACTTCAGAAGAATTACTTTAGAAGCTATTGGTGGTCTGACTGGAATATTATCTCAAGCCGTTGGTTCGGGAACTTCCACAATGCTTAGTCAGCCAAAACAGCAAATTGCGAATCCTGAACAAAAAATTCCATCAAAAACATCAGTAATATTGACAGGATTTTGGGATGATTACTCCAAGAAGGCATTAGTTAATGTTCTGAACGTAAATAACAGAATTAGCGCATTAGATTTATTCACACCAAGAAAATCAAAATATCCAATCATTAAAACTGTCTGGTCAACAGTTATATCATCAGTATCTACTGCTGCATTAACATATCCACTTGTTTATATCCAGCAAAGGCATGGAATAACATCATTCAAAGAAACAAATGATATCATTATGCAGAATATCAAAGAAAAGAGTTATCTTAACTTATACCATGGATTTATTCCACATACTTCTTTCGTTATTTCATCGAATATTATTTCAAACTTATTATTACGCAGTTACCTTCTTCACACAAAGAATCCAACAATTATTAAGTCATTTTCCTTTGGCTTAGCCACAAATATCTTTACAACATCATTATTATATCCATTCAAACGGCTTCGCAACGTTTTGATTGCTGCATCAGAGCATAAACCAAATGAATACTCAGAAATCATACCAGTATTCAAAGATATTTACAAACAGAAAACATTATATCAAGGATTGACTAATCAGCTTCTTGTTTCTGCTCCACAATTCGCCCTTGAAACAGTTGTGATATCTCAAATTTATGCAGCACAAGAAAAAGCCAGAATTGCATTAATTCCACCACCAGTCATTCCAAAGCCACCTGTTAAGAAATATACACCTGGACCAAGATGGTGGTAATTTATTTTTTAAATTTGTTTGTCTTGTTTTTTTTTTGCAAATATAATTATATTTATCATTATAAAATCTATTTAGATAATACATATTATCACAAGCCATTAGAATTTGAGTTATAATGATATTTCTTAAGATTCAGGGGAAAAAATAGTCGTTTTGATGAGATATAACTCTATAGCATATATTAAGACATTCCAAAAGCGCAAAGGAACTGTAATATTTGATATTAAATCATGGTACTCTTTAATTTTATACAAATCAATATTTTTAAAAAAAATATAATAGAAATTGAAGTATAGGGATCAACATTTAAACTTCAAAATAATTTTATATAATTAAAATGATATTAATAATCTTTGATTCGAATAAATATTTTTCAAAAATAGAGTGGTCGGACAAACCTGTCGGTCCGCGCCAAAAGTTGTCTAGATTCGGACAAAGTTGTCTAGAAAAGGAATAAAG